>LVTN01000626.1:0-26086 GCA_001649415.1 Musa itinerans | reverse complement strand
AAGCAACTCTTGCTTCTTGAAATATGCAAGTTAAATTTTGCTAGCTGTGCAAGTTAGTACTTCTTTCTCCATGCAATTTGCAAGCTAGTAAATTTTTGCTTCCTTTGCAATTTTTGAGCTAGCAATATTTCTCCCCCTTTGTCATTGTCAAAAAGAAGGGAAGAATACAATGTTTGTAATTCTTTTACCTTTATAACAATTTTCAAATTATGACAAAGGTAAAGTATCAATCTTATTTGTGCATCATTATATTTTCAAATTAAAACATATACAATTTTAAAACATTATATTTTATTTTTCATGCATGATACCGAAAAATAAATCAATCATCATTATGAGCATATCATACATGATACTAAAACATTAAAATTTTTAAGCATTTATTAACATTTTGATTATGATACCAAACATTCATCATTTAGAGCATTCCTGATACACATTATATGCAATACATCACATATATCATTATAAAAAGCATAAGTATTGCATGCATCATTCCAAATCATAAATATTTTAAATCATGATGGTATCAAAATGTCAAATTATGTCATACTATGTATGATCATAACTTCTTATTTGTATGCATCAAAATAATATCAAGAGTATTTCATACATAATTTCATATTATCACATGAAAAATATCAAGAGAATTTTGGTGATGAGATACACAAATAATAAAGAAAAATTATGAAAATAAAGAGATATATTATGATTCTTTTTGAATAACTCAAATAGCAAAAAGAAAGAATCATAGTAAACAATCTTGATTTATAAAAAGAATTCTCAAGTTATAAATCTAAGAAATCAAGAGAAATCACGATTCATTTTAACAAATCTCCACTTAAATAAAAAGACGAAAAGAATTCTTAGGAGATCATGAAAAATCTTGATTCATAAAAGATTTTCAAGTTATAATCAATTTATGAATACCGAAAGAACATTCATGATTCATTTGGATAATTTTCCTCTTTAGTAAATAACAAAAAGAAGCATAGGAGATATAAGATTTTCATTTATAAATCTCAAGAATATGTGAATGATTTGGATAAAAAGTCATTCAAATTTAAATCATTAAAATCATTTTTATGATCCAAGAGATTCATAAAAGTGATACAAATAGATTCATTAATCTCTTATCGAAAAATCAATAAGATAGAGATGGAAAATGTATTCCTTTTTTGTGTTTTATTTGAAGTTGTTTGTTTCATACAAGCATGCCTTTTTCATTTATGCCAAATCAAAACATGTATCATCATTTAAATTGAAAGTGTAAGATTTATCACAAAAATCATCAAGATCAATAAATCACAAAAATCATCTTGTATAACTTCAAAATCTCATGCATAGAATAAAGACATCAAGCATTGTACTAAAACTTTCATTAAAACAATAAGCATGATTTCATTGAGCATTTTCAATCAAAGTCGGAAATCATCAATTTACATACACATTATTTTTTTCTTAAAACATACATCGGATTAATCATTAGATTTAAATCTAACATTTTATTATATTTTCATAAAACGTGTAATTGTCATTATCATTTTCAAAATTACTAGCATGATAAGCATGATTCCAATTTTTTGACATTTTCATTACATCATTAAACATGCAATTTTCTAGAAAAATATATATATAATTTTCTAAACTAAATTAAAAAATGTATCATGAAAACATCATGTAATTTCGAAATAAACTAAGGGGATTTTGATTACCTCGTCGTTGAAAGCCGTTAAGGCGTAGTTTGCCACCTCGCCTTTGTTGATTTTCTCCTCATTTTCGGATGAGCTTGATTCATCCTAAAGAGCTTCCTTCTTCTTGCATTCATAGCAAGTAGTTGCGTTCTTTTTATTTTTGTTCTTTAACTCTTGTTTCATGAACCTTTTAAATTTCATAGTGAGGAGTTCATGTTCACCATCACTTGAGCTTATCTCGAGTAGTCTTCAATTGTTCTAAGTTCAAAATCCTTCCTGTTCTTTGGAAGGTGGTTCTCATATTCGTTAAGTGCCACATTAGCCATTTCGTAGGTCATTAAAGACCCGATAAGTTCTTCGATTAAAAAAGTATTCATTTTTTTTATTCTTCAATAGCCGTTACCTTTGAATTCTAATTTTTAGAAAGGATCATAAAACTTTACTAAAAAGTTTAAAATTTAAAAAAGTTTTACCAAGAGCTTTTAAACCATTGACGACATCTGTAAAACGGGTGTACATGTTAACAATGGTTTCACTTGGATTCATTCGAAATAGCTCAAAATCATGCATTAAAAGATTGACTTTAGACTCTGTAACTCTACTTGTGCTTTCGTGTGTGATTTCAAGAGTGTGCTATATATCAAAAGTCATTTCACAAGTAGAAACCCGATTAAATTCAGTTTTATCTAAAACGTAAAATAGAGCGTTCATAGCTCTAGCATTTATGGAAAAAGTCTTTTTCTCCAAATCATTTCAATGGTTCATTAGAAGAGAAGACATTTGAAAACCTCTTTCGATAATATTCTATAAATTCAAATCTAAAGAAAGCAAGAAAACTCTCATTCGAGTTTTTCAATATGTATAGTCCGTCCCATTGAACAAGGGAGGATGAATGAGAGAGTAAACCTCTTGAAAGTCGAAAAGAGCCATTTCTCATTGAGTGTTAAACCAAATGAGAAAACGAGGCTCTGATACCAACTTTTAGGAACGAGTCGGCACTAAGAGGGGGGTGAATTAGTGTAGCGATAAAATTGTCGATTTCGTAAAATCTCCGTACATTGAAAATCGATCTCGGAAAGTGTTTAACTTTAAAACGTTTGCAAGAATGTAATGAGTAAGTGAAGTAAGTAAATTAGTTTGTAATATAAGAATTAAAAGCAGAACAAGAATGCAAACCGATTTATAGTGGTTCGGTCATCGTGACCTACATCCACTCCATCGATTCCTCTTCCGTCGAGGCCACCGGCATCCACTATCGATTATTGAATCTCGTATTTTGATGATGAAACCAATCGATAAGTGTTTATGTTTTAATCTGCATTTTGAGTGACGCAGGATGCTTCGATCATAATGAGACAATTAAAGCAAGAAGAATTATGTTGTGCCGGGGGAAAACATGTCAGAAGATTGGATGTCGGGCTGGAGGAATGGTCGATGTATCGACAGAAGGCTTCGGGTCATGGATTCGGGCATCGGGCCAAGAAGAGTGGATATTGCGCCAAGGATATCGAAGTTGTGGAGTTAATTGGCCGATTGGGTAATAGGCCGCTAGAGAGGACGATGCGCCGAAGAATCGAACGAAGCGTCGAGGGACCAATGACATGCCGAACAACTTGATTAATGCTTAGTATTAATTGTCTAGATCGATGTGTGGTTTTATATATGTAAGATTAACTACGATAGCAAGGTATGAAGCAAAATGAAGCTCCGGAGTGAGAGTTCGTCGGAAGTTCGGATGTTCGTCGGAAGTTCTGCCAGAACCAACTGAGAAGTCCAAGAGCTTGCCAAAGAAGCTCATCGGAACTTGCCAAGAAGATCGTCGTGAAGTCCAAGGGCTTGCCGGGAGTCCGTCGGAACATTACCGAGAGATCGTCGGAAGTTCGCCAGAAGATCACCGGAAGAAATCGGACTTATCTTACTTAGATTATGTCTTAGGAATCGTAGTTAGCACATAATTAGAGTTGGGATTGGGAGGTAATCCCATCAACTCTGTTAGGGGCCAATTGGGCCCAAAGTTGAACTAGTTTGGGCCGGATTCAAGGCCCAACCAGGGTGCTGAAACCCTGGTCGACAGTGGCATCGCCTAGGGAACAACACCCCAGGAAACCTGGGTGGTGGTACCGCCCAGGCTAGGCTGTGGCACCACTTAGGGAAAAGCACCCCAGGAAACCTGGGTGGTGGTACCGCCAGAGCTCGGTCTTCAAGCTCTGTCAAGCGGTGGTACTACCCCTGTCAAGCAGTGGTACCACTAGAGCTCGGTCTCCGAGCTCTGTCAGGCGGTGGTACCGGCCAGCGCAAGCGGTGGTATCGCCCATACCCAGGAGGCTCGGGATGAGATGTTTTTAGGCTCCAAGTTTGAGTCAACTTAAAGCCTATAAATACCCCTCTCATCCCTGGTTAAAACACACATGTACAGAGAGTTTAAAAGTAAAGAAACAGTGTAGAAATCTCTTGTGAGAATCCTCCTATAGTCTAAGTGTTAGAATTCTATAAGAGAGGGGTGTGAGTGCCTGTGAGGGTTGTCTCCTAAACCAGGTAAAAGGAGAAGAGGGGTGTAAGAAGGTGGTTGGTCTTCGCCTATTGAAGGAAGACCGTTAGTGGATGCCGGTGGCCTCGACGGAAGAGGAATCGATGGAGTGGATGTAGGTCATGACGACTGAACCACTATAAATCGGTTTGTATTTTACTTTCTACTATTTATCTTAACTGCAAACTGCCTTCCTTACTTTACATCAAGTATGTTTCTGTACGCTTTCAAAGTCAAGCTATATTTACGAAATGGTTTTCGTCGGAAATGGATTTTATCATATGAAAAGTTTTGAACCAACGTGATTTTACCGCTGCACTAATTCACCCCCCCTTTTAGTGCCGACTCTTGATCCTAACATCGATATCTTCCTTTAATAGGCGAAGATCAATCTCCTTCTTACACCTCTCTTCTCCGTTTCCTAGGTTTAGGAGTCAACATTTACAAGCACATACACTCCTCTCTAAATAGAATTCTAAGTTTAAGCCAGAGGAGGGATTTCTCAAGTGATTTCTACAACGTTTTCTCACTTTAAAACTCTCTGTGCTTGTGTAAGTTAACTAGGGATAAGAGGGGTATTTATAGGCCTCAAGTTGATTCAAACTTGGAGCCTAAAAATATCTCATCCAGGGTTTCCTGGGTACGGGTGGTACCACCACCTATGCTGGGTGGTACCACCGCCAGTGTCAGTCTGACAATGACACTGCACTGGGCGATATCATTGCCTAACAGAGCTAGGAGGCCGAGCTTTAGCAGTGCCATCGCCTGATAGGGGTGGTACCATTGCCTAGAATTCCTAGGGTGTTGTTTCTTAGGCGGTGCCATCGTCGGCCCTAGCGGTGCCACTGTTGGCCAGGCTTTCAGCATTCTGGTTGGGCCTTGAATCTGGCCCAAACCAACCCAACTTCGGGTCCAATTGGCCCCTAACATAGTTGATGGGATTACCTCCTAATCCCAACTCCAATTATATGATAACTATGATTCCTAAGACATATTCTAAGCAAAATAAGTCCGGTTTCTTCCGATAATCTTCTGGCGAACTTTCGACGATCTCTCGACAATGTTTCGACGGACTTCTGGCAAGCTCCTGGACTTCATGATGATCTTCTTGGCGAGTTCCGACGAGCTTCTTTGGCAAGCTCCAGGACTTCTCGGTCACTTCCAACGAACGTCCAGACTTTCGACGAACTCTCAAACTCCCAACGAAATCGCGTTCTTGACTTCGGGACTTCATTTTGCTTTATTTCTTACTATCATCGTTAATCCTGCACACATAAAAACACACTTCGATCTAGACAATTATTACTAAGCATGAACCATGTTGTCTAGCATGTCATTAGTACATCGATGCTTTGTTTGATTCTTCAATGCATCGTCCTCTCTTGTAGCCTATTGCCCAATCGGTCAGTTGACCTCGGTAACTCCGATATCCTTGGTACAATATCCGCTCTTCTTGGCCCGATACCCGAATCGATGGCTCGAAGCATTCTGCCGATACGTCGACCAATCCTCCGGCCCGACGTCCAATCTTTTGACATATTTTTCTTTGGCCCAACATGATTCTTCTTGTTTTAATTGTCTCTCCCCGATCGAAGCATCCTACGTCACTCAAAACGCATATCAAATCATAACCACTTATCAATTGGTTTCATCTTCAAAATCTGAGAATCAACACTAAATACTAGGAAGAGGTGACTATACACTAAAAGAGATTTCCAATTTTTTTCACAATGATTCTTTCCCCCTTTTCTAACTCTATTTCTTGCTACCTCAAGCAGGATAGAGTGAGGTATTTATAGACCCCAAATAGCTTAAAAAATAGAGCTAAAAAGTATCTCATCCCAAGTTTCTAAGGTACTGGTGGTACCACCGTCATTACTTGGTGGTACCACCGTCTGCCAAACTAACAACTAGTAGTAACACTGCTTGTCAGCCTGACATTGAGTAGGACCACCGCCTAGTCTGACACTAACAATGGGCAGTACCACTGCTCAATTTGGCGATACCACCGCTTAACATAGTCTGGAATCGACACTAAGAGGGGGGGTGAATTAATACTTTCAAAAAATTATGTCGGTTTGAAAAAGTACATACGACGAAAATCGATAATGAAAGTGAGCTTGACTTAGAGTAAGTGTAAAGTGGAGTGAGCAATAAAATTAGCAAGTAGTAAAGGTAAACAACAAAGGTGTTAGGAATGAGTCGGCACTAAGAGGGGGGGTGAATTAGTGCAGCGGTAAAAACATCGGTTCTAAAATTCTTTGTACGATAAAAACCGATCTCAAAAGATGTTAACTTGAAAGAATAAGGGAGTGTAGTGAAAGCAATAAGAAGGTAAAGCAATTTGCAATAAAGATAAATTACTCAAAAGGAAATGCAAACCGATTTATAGTGGTTCGGTTGTCGTGACCTACATTCACTTCTGATTCCTCTTCACTCGAGGGCACCGACTTCCACTACCGATCTTCTTTTAATGGGCAAAGATCAACTACTCTTTTATACCCCTCTTCTCCTTTTCATAGGTTTAGGAGACAACCTTTTACAAGTACTCACTCATCTCTAAACAGAATTATAAACTTAGAATTAGAGGAGGGGATCTCTCAAGTGTTTACTACAGCATTTTTCCACTTTTGAATTCTCTATGCTTATGTATGCTAACCAGGGATGAGAGGGGTATTTATAGGCTTCAAGTGGATTCAAACTTGGAGCCTAAAAATGTCTTATCCTCGGTTTTCGAGGTACTGGCGGTACCACCGCTTGTAGCACTAACATTGGGTGGTACCACCGCCTGACACCCTACCACTAGCCGGTACCACCACCCAGACTAGCAGTACCACCACCTGACAGTCTCTCGGAGACTGTGTCTGGGCGCTACCATCGCTTGACACAGTCTCGGAGACTGTGCCACGACGGTGCCACCTGTTGGGTCAGGCCTTTCACTTAGCCCAACACATTCCATACATGGGTCCAATTGGCCCCTAATTGGATTGGCCCAATTCCAATCCCGATTATGTGCTAATTACAAAATTTAAGATATTTACTAAGCTAAACAAGTCCGTAAGTCTAGGTTTCTTTCGGCGAGCTTCTAGCAATCTTCCGGTGAACTTCTGACGATCTCTTGGCAATGTTCTAGCGGACTCTCGGCAAACTCCTAGACTTGACAACGATCTTCTTAGTGAGTTTCGACAAGCTTCTTTGGCAAGCTCCTGGACTTCTCGATCAATTCCGGTAGAACTTCCGATGAACGTCCGGACTTCCAACGAACTCTCTAACTCCCAACGAAATCGTGTTCTTGACCCAGGGTCTTCATTTTACTTTATGCCTTGCTATCGTAGTTAATCCTGCACACTTAAAACCCACTTTGATCTAGATAATTATTACTAAGCTAATCAAATGTTGTCTGATATGTCATTGGTTCATCGACGCATCGTTTGATTTTTTGACGCATCGTCCACTCTTGCGGCCTATTACCCAATCGGCCAATTGACCTCCACAACTCCGATTTCCTTGGCACAATATCTGCTTTTCTTGGCTCGATGCCCGAACCCATGGCCCGAAGCCTTTTGTCGATATGTCGACCGATCCTTCGGTGCGACGTCCAATCTTTTGACATGTTTTTCTCCGGCCCAATAGGATTCTTCCTGATTTAATTGTCTGTCCCTGATCGAAGCTTCCTGCATTACTCAAAACATAGATCAAATCATATACTCTACCAATTAGTTTCATTATCAAAATCTGAGATTCAACAATCTCCCCCTTTTTTATGATGACAACCAATTGATGACGGAGTTAACCTTAACTCCCCCTATCAATATGCCATATTCACAAAACTCTTGGATTCAAAAATCCAAGCAACATGTCATGATAAAGTCATGCATAACATCATACTTCTCCCCCTTTGTCATCAACAAAAAGGAGAAGTTCAATTATCAAGTATTTTAGACATATGAGTTCAAATCATTGCATAATCTCAAATTTTATCATCATGCAAGTTTTATAACATACAGCTAGCAAATTTGTTCATCACCTTACAACATGCATAATCATCAAATCATCATTAATTTTGAAGATTTGCAAGATTGCAAATTATGTAAGTTTGCATTTTTGCTTCTTAAGATAGGCAAGCTAGCAATCTTCGGTGATGTTCAAGATAGCATTTTCTTCTCTTTTGAGAAGTACGATTTTTTGCTTCCTTTACAAAATGCAAGCTAACAAAATTTTACATTATTTTACAATATGGAAGCTAGCAATTTGGCAAGTGTTACTTCTCTTTGAAGTATGAAGGTTAACAAGTTTTTGAAAAAGAATGCAAGATAGCAAGCTAGCAAGATAGCAATGCATCATTTTAGAATATGAAAGCTAGCAAATTTTAAATTTTGCAAGTTTATAAATTTTGCTAGATGTGCAAGTTAGTATATTTGCTTTTCTTTATGATGTTTAAACTAGCAAGTTTTTCATACATGAAAGTTAAAAAAAATTTTGTATCTTGAGCTAGCAATTTTTCTCCCCCATTGTCATTGTCAAAAAGAAGGGAAGAATATAATGTTGTAATTCTTTTTCCCTTTACATCAATTTTCAAATCATGATAAAGTTAAAGTATCAATCTTTTTACAAGATGTTTGTGCATCATAATAGTTTCAAATTCAAACATGCATAATTTTAAACCTTACATTTAATTCTTACTTCATGTATGATACCAAAAATCAATCATCACTACAACTTATCATGCATAATATCAAAATGTAAAATCATCAAACATGATACAAACATTTATTTTCAAAATATTCATCATTGTTTTCAACTCATTTAATTTATCAAATCAACAAAGTCACTTTCAAGAGATTTAAAATGAAATAAAGAGATTTATCGATCTTTGTAAATGCAAGTGATTTTCTTTCTCCCTTCTGTCATTGTAAATAAGACAAAAGAATTTTTAATGGTGTAATTTATTTATTTCTTACATCAATGCTCTAAGCATCACATAAATACAAACGTAATTATATGAAAGTCATGGCAAGAAGGATGAAAGATCAAGAAAGATCAATTCGTAAATGATTCATTATGACAAATCTCCTTTAAATAACAAAAAGAAATCTTAGCAGATTAAATAGCTAATGATCTTCAAAGGTAATCTCATGTTATAAATTCTGAGAAATCATGAGAGAAGCCATGATTCATTTGGATAAATCTCAATAAGAAGATACAAGAATACATAATAAGAGATCTTGATTCATAAACGATTTCAAGTTATAAATCATGAGAAATCAAGATCATGATTTCGATAAAACCGATTAAATTCAAATCATTTTCATAATCCATGAGATTCACAAAAGTATAATATACATGGATTCATTAATCTTTTATCGAAAAATCAATAAGATAGAGATATTTCATTTTAAGTTGTTGGTTTCATACAAGTATGCCTTTATCTTTTTATGTCAAATAAAAACATGCATCAACGCTTAGGATCGAAAAATAAATTTTGTCATAAAAACCATCCATCCTGTTTATAACCGAAAAAGGATGATATCAAAACATGGTTCAAGTTTTTTAAGGTACAACACGTATAATTTTACATTAAGCATGATATCAAACCTCTTAACATTTTCATTAATACATCAAGCATGGTTTCATAAAGCATTTCAATCAAAATCGAAAAATCATCAATTTAGATACACATTATTTTTTTCTTAAAAACATACATAGGATTAATCATTAGATTTAAATCTAACATTTTGTTATATTTTCATAAAACATGCAATTGTTATTATCATTTTCAAAATTAGCTAGAAAAAGAAAAGCATGATCCCCAATTTTTTTGCATTTTCATTACATCATTAAACATGTAATTTTCAAGAAAAAATTATATACTTTTTCTAAACTAAATTAAAAATAACTCATGAAAAATATCATATAATTTTGAAATAAAGCAAAGGGTTTTTAGTTACCTCATCTTCGAAAGTCGTTAAGGCATAGTTTGCCACATCGCCTTTGTTGGTTTGTTCTTTATCTTCGGATGAACTCGTTTTATCCCAAGTCACTTTGAGTGCTCTCTTCTTCTTTAGCAACTTCTTTTTAAGTTCAATTTTATTCTTTAATTCTTGTTTAATGAACTTTTTAAGTTTTATAATGAGAAGTTCAGGTTCATCACTTGAGCTCTCACTCGAGTGGTCTTTATGTGTTCTAAGTGCCAAATCCTTTCTGTTCTTTGGAAGGTTGTTCTCATATTTGTTTTGTACCATACAGTTCATTTTATAAGTCATTAAAGACCTGATAAATTCTTTAAGTGGAAAATTCTTTAAGTCTTTTGCCTCTTGTATGATAGTTACTTTTGAATCCCAATTTTTATGAAGAGAACGTAAAATTTTGTTTACAAGTTCAAAATCAGAAAAGCTTTTACCAAGTGCTTTTAGACTATTGACGATTTCCGTAAAATAGGTGTACATGTCTCCAATAGTTTCGCTTGGTTTTATATGAAACAATTCAAAATCATGCATCAAAAAATTGATTTTTGAATCTTTAACTTTACTAGCGCCTTCATGTGTGATTTCAAGTATATGCCAAATATAGAAAGCCATTTCGCAATTAGAAACCCGATTGAATTCATTTTTATCTAAGGCACAAAATAGAGCATTCATAGCTCTAGCATTTAAAGAAAAAGTCTTCTTCTCCAAATCATTCCAATGGTTCATTGGAAGAGAAGACCTTTGAAAACCGCTTTCGATAATATTCCATAAATTCAAATCCAAAGAAAGCAAGAAAACTCTCATTCGAGTTTTTCAATATGTGTAGTCCATCCCATTGAACATGGGAGGACGAATGAGAGAGTGACCCTCTTCAAAGCTGAAAATAGCCATTTCTCTTTGGGTGTTAAACCAAATGAGAAAAACGTGGCTCTGATACCAACTGTTCGGAATGAGTCGGCACTAGGAGGGGGTGAATTAGTGCAACGGTAAAAATGTTGGTTCTAAAATTCTTCGTATAATAAAAGTCGATCTCGGAAGATGTTAACTTGAAAGCATAAGGGAGCGTAGTGAAAGTAATAAGAAAGTAATGCAGTTTGCAGTAAAGATAAATTACTCAAAAGGAAATGCAAATCGATTTATAGTGGTTTGATCGTCGTGACCTACATCCACTTCCGATTCCTCTTCACTCGAGGCCACTAGCTTCCACTATCGATCTTATTTCAATAGGTAAAGATCAACTACCCTTTTACACCCCTCTTCTCCTTTTCATAGGTTTAGGAGATAACCTTTTATAAGCACTCACTCTTCTCTAAACAGAATTCTAAACTTCTAATTATAAGAGGGGATCTCTCAAGTGTTTACTACAGCGTTTTCCCACTTTTAAATTCTCTGTGCTTGTGTAGTATATGTTAACAAGGGATGAGAGGGGTATTTATAGGCTTCAAGTGGATTCAAACTTGGAGCCTAAAAATGTCTCATCTCCGGTTTTCAAGGTACTGGCGATACAACCACCTGACACCTTGCCATTGGGTGGTACCACCACCTACCAGCGAACTTTCGGCGATCTTCCAGCGAACTTCCGACGATCTCTCGGCAATGTTCCAGCGGACTCCTGGCAAGCTCCTGGACTTCTCGATCAATTCCGAGGTGAGTTCCGATGAGCTTCTTTGGCAAGCTCCTAGACTTCTCGATCAATTCCGATAGAACTTCCATCGAACGTCCGGACTTCCGACGAACTCTCGAACTCCCAACGAAATCGTGTTCTTGACTCCGGGTCTTCATTTGGCTTTATGCCTTGCTATCATAGTTAATCCTGCGCACTTAAAACGCACTTTTATCTAGACAATTATTACTAAGCTAATTAAATATTGTTCGGCATGTCATTGGTTCATCGATGCTTCGTTTGATTCTTCGGCGCATTGTCCTCTCTTGCGACCTATTGTCCAATCGGTCAGTTGGCCTCCACAACTTTGATTTTCTTGGTGTAATATTCACTCTTCTTGGCTTGATGCTGGAACCCATGGCCCAAAGTCTTCTATCGATACATCGATCGATCCTTTGGCGCAACGTCCAATCTTTTGACATATTTTTATCCGGCCCAACATGATTCTTCCTACTTTAATTATATGTCCCTGATCGAATCTTCCTGCATCACTCAAAACATAGATCAAATCATAAACTATCAATTGGTTTCATCATCAAAATTCGAGATTCAACAAAAAGAAAAGAGCACACTAGATTTATAGTGGTTCGATCGTCGTGACCTACCTCCACTCCCAATTCCACTTCACTTGAGGCCACTGGCTTCCATTACTGATCTTCTTTCCAACGGGCAAAGATCAACTACTCTTACAACTCTTTCTCTTTTTTACAGGTTTAGGAGAGAACCTTTTCACCTCTCTCTTTTACACTTAGACCTCACTTCTTCTTTTAGAAGAACTTTCTAAATACTAGGAAGAAGTGACTCTATACTTCAAGAGAGATTATAATTCTTTTTCACAATGATTCTTTCCCCCTTTCTACTCTCTTTCTTACTGCCTCAAGCAGGAAAGAGTGGGGTATTTATAGATCCCAAATAGCTTAAAAAATAAAGCCAAAAAGTGTCACATCTTGGATTTCAAGGGTACTAGTGGTACCACTATCAGTACTAGGCGGTACCATCGCCTACCAATCTGACAATAGGCGGTACCACCACCTAGTCTAGCGATACCACCACCTGACAACCTTAGAGATTGGGCTTTTGACTTTTCCAGCTTATAGGCGGTTCCACTGCCAGTTTGACGGTGCCACCGCTTGACCCAACTTTTGGGTCACTGAATGGGCCTTCCTCTTAGCCCAAAACAGTCCTAATTTAGGTTTAATTGGCCCCATATTGAGTTAGCATAATTACACCCAGAAATTAAATCAATTAGCCTCCTAAACTCCTTTGATCTAGACAAATGATTACAAGCATGAATCTTATATTATCCAACATGTCATTGTCCGACGCTTCGTCTGATCCTTCGGTGCATTGTCCCCTCATTCGGAGTATTGCCCAATCGGTATGTTGACCTTTCACAACATTCGATCTCCTTGGTGTAATGTCCGATCCTTCGGCCCAATGCCCGAACTCATGGCATGAAGTCCTTTTACCGGTATGTTGACCGATCCTCTGGCCTAATGTCCAATCTTCTTACATGTTCATGTTGAATCTCGAATTTTGATGATAAAACTAATTGATAGAATTTATGATTTAATCTGTATTTTGAGTGATGCTGGACTAGCTTCGATCATGAAGAGATAATTAAAGCAGGAAGAATTAATGTTGGGCTGAAGTGGAACATGTTAGGAGATTGGACATCGGTCTGGAGGATCGGTCGACGTATTGGTAAAAGGCTTCGTGCCATGAGTTCGAGCATCGGGCCAAGAAGATCAGACATTGTACCAAGGAGATTGGATGTTGTAGAAAAATAATATGTTGATTGGGCAATATGCCGAAGGAGAGGACAATGCGCTAAAGGGTCGGACGAAGCACCGAATGAACTAATGACATGTCGGACAACATGTGATTAATGCTTTGTAATAATTGTCTAGATCAAAGTATTTTTAGTTTTAATTGGGTTGGTTTAGAATGTAATTAGGCCAATTCAATTAGGAGCTAATTGGGCCTATGTTGGGGCTGTTTTGGGCCAAGAAAAAGGTCCATTCAATGACCCAAAAGTTGGGTCAGGAGGTGGCATCACCGGTCTAGGCAGTGGCACCTCTAGAGGCTCAGTCTCCAAGACACAATCTCTAAGATTGTGTCAGGCGGTAGTACTGCCAAACTGGGTGGTGGTATTGCCCAGTGTTAAGTGGTGGTATCGCCAGTTTGGATGGTGGTACCGCTTAGACACAGTCTCCCAAACTGTGTCAAGTGGTGGTACCGCTAGACTGTACCACCAAACTGGGCGGTGGTACCACCAGACCGGGCGGTGGTACCACCCATTGTTAGTGCTGCAAGTGGTAGTACTACCCAGCAAAAGCGGTGGTACTGTTAGGACCCCAAAAACTTGGGATGAGACCTTTTTTGGCTCCATTTTTAAAGTAATTTGGGGTCTATAAATATCCCAGCTATTCCTGCATAGAGTAACACGAAATTGAGTTGAAAAAGGGAGAAAGAATCCTTATAAAAAAGTTGTAAATCTCTCATAGTATAGAGTCACTTCTTCCTAGTATTTAGAAGTTCTTTTAAAGGGAGAAGTGAGGTCTAAGTGTAAAAGAGAGAAGTGTAAAGGTTCTCTCCTGAACCTGTAAAAAGAAGAAAGAGCTGTAAAAGGGTAGTTGGTCTTCGCCCATTGAAGGAAGACCGGTAGTAGAAGTCGGTGGCCTCGAGTGAAGAGGAATTGGGAGTAGATGTAGGTCACGATGACCGAACCACTATAAGTTTGGTTTGCATTTACTTTGAGCTTTTTATTTTCATTGCAAACTGATTTCTTACTTTTACTATACTTACGAACGTGTTTTTAAGTTAATATCTTTCCGATATTGGTTTTCATCGTACGAAGTTTCAAACCGACATAATTTTTTATAAGCACTAATTCACCCCCCCTCTTAGTGTTAACTCGATCCTAATAGTTGGTATTAGAGCAAGGTTACTCTTAATTTGGTTTAAAACATATGAGAGATGACTTTTGCCAACAATCATGAGGGTCATTCTATCATACGTCCTCTCATGTTCAATGGAATGGATTACATATATTGATAAACTAGAATGAGGATTTTCTTGATTTCTATGAATTTTGAGTTATAGAATATCATTGAAAATGGATTTTAAAAGTCTTCTCTTCCAATAAACGATTGGAATGATTTAGAGAAGAAGACTTTATCTTTAAACGCCAAAGCTATAAATGCTTTATTTTGTGTTTTGGATAAAAATGAATTCAATCGAGTTTTTATTTGTGAAACGGCTTATGATATTTGGCATACACTTGAAATCACACACGAAGACACAAGTAGGGTTAAGGAGAAAAAAATCAATTTTTTTGTTTATATTTATGAATTATTTTCGCATGAAACCAAGCGAGTCTATTGGAGACATGTACACCTGGTTTACGGATGTCGTCAATGGTCTAAAAGTACTTGGTAAAAGTTTTTCTAATTTTAAACTCGTTAACAAGATATTAAGATCCCTTCTAAAGAGTTAGGATCTTAAAGTAACTATAATTCAAGAAGCCAAGGACTTGAAGAACTTATTGGGTCTTTGATGACCTATAAATTGACTTATGTGGCACAAGACGAACTTGAGAACAACCTTCCAAAGAACAGGAAGGATTTTGCACTTAGAACAAAAGAAGACAACTCGAGCGAAAGCTCAAGTGATGATGAACTCGATCTCATAACAACAAAGTTTAAAAAGTTCATAAAACAAGAATCAAAAATTAAAAATGAACTTAAAAAGAAGAGGTTACCAAAGAAGAAGAAAGCACTCAAGGCGACTTAGGACAAATTGAGTATCTCCGAAGACGGGGAGCAAACCAACAAAGATAAAGTAGTGAACTATGCCTTGATGGCTCTCGACGATGAGATAAATGACTCACTTGAAACCCCTTTACTTTACTATGAAATTACTTGATGCTTTTCATGAGTTATTTTTAAATTAGTTAGTAAGAAATTAAAAAAATATTAAAAAATCATGCTTCTTTTTCTAGTGATTTCGAAAAAAATTAAAAATTTGAGCATGACAATTGCATGTTAACTCCTAGCACTAAGCATAAAAAGTTAGATTCATTTAAAAAGAAAAATAGATTACTACAACAAACAAAATGATTTTGATTGAAAATGCTTCATGTTTAATGAAATCATGCTTGATGTTTTAATGATGTAAGGTTTTGTATCATGCTTCATGATTTTATATTATGTATGAGGATTTGAAGTATTATGATTTTATATTTTGATTGAAAATGCTTCATGTTTAATGAAATCATGCTTGATGTTTTAATGATATAATGATGTAATGAAACTGTTAAAAGGTTTGGTATCATGCTTGATGATTTTATATTATGTATGAGGATTTGAAGTAATGATGATTTGAAATCTTATGTTTTGGAATTATGTGTTACACTTTTGATCTTGATGATTTTTGTAATAAATCTTTTGTTTTGAGTTTAAACGATAATTCATGGTTTTGGCTTAGAAAACAATAGCATGCTTTTATGAAATCAATCAGATAGAGGAATGTATTATTTTTCTTGAAAATGACTATCCCCAAAAACTTATTAAATTTTTCAACAAGAGATCCTAAGAGTCTAATAAATATATTTATGTAATTTTGAATCTCTTGAAAGTGATTTTGATTATTTAAATTTGAATGAGTTTTTACAAATATTGTGATTTTGATTCCTCGGAATTATAACTTGGAATTTTTATGGATCAAGATATCTTATTATGTATTCTAATATTATTTAAGAGGAGATTTTTTTTATGAATCATGATTTTTTGAATTATAACTTGATATTTTTCTTTAATATAAAATCATGATCTTGACAACTTGATATTTCTTATGCATAAATTGAGATATTTTATTTATTTATCCTATGATTCTTTTTGCTTTTTACAAAAGGGGAGTTTTATCCAAATCATGATCTTGATTCTTTGATAATTATAACTTGAGATTCTTATGAATCAAGACTGTTTAATATGATTCCTTTTTTGGCTATTTGATTTATCCAAAAGAATCATAATTTATCTCTTGATATTCATAACTTAAAATTTGTTTTCATGAATTATATATCTCATCACCAAGTTAATTTTTCTTGATATATTTCATGTGATGATTTGAAAAATGATGTAATGGGAAAAGGTTTGCACTATTGTAACCATCATTTCTTTTTTACAATGACAAAGGGGGAGCAAAACTTGCTAGCTTGCTCAACTCAAAAGAGAAGCAAAAATTATAAATTTACAAATCTTGCAAATCTCAAGAGAAGCAATATTTGTTACCTTACACATTTCAAGAAGATACAAAAACATGCTCTCTTGTACATCTCAATTTTTTTTTTTTTGCTAATTTTCATATCTCTAAAACTTGCTAAGTTTGCATGTTCTATAGCGAAGTAGAAATTGCATGTTTTAAAAATCTACTAGTTACACTTTTCTCCTTTTTGTTGATGACAAAGGGGAAGAAAGATATAACGATGATTTGAATCATGCATGATATGATGCACTTTTATTATGTATGCAATACTCATGATTTTATTATAACGATGTATATGATGTATTGCATGTGATGTGATTCATGATTAAAATTGCTTTGACTTGAATTCAATTTGAATTCAAGGTTCATTTCAATATGGCATATTGATAGGGGGAGTTTGGTTTAAACTCCATCATCAGTTGGGTATCATCATCAAAAAGGGAGAGATTGTTGAATCTTAGATTTTGATGATAAAACCAATTGATAGCGTTTATGATTTAATCTGCATTTTGAGTGATGCAGGACTAGCTTCGATCATGAAGAGACAATTAAAGCAGAAAGAATCAATATTGGGCCGAAGTGGAACATGTCAGGAGATTAGACGTTGGTCCAAAGGATCGGTTGACGTGTCGACAGAAGGCTTCGTTCCATGAGTTTGGGCATCGAGCCAAGAAGATCGGACATTACGCCAAGGAGATCGGAAGTTGCGGGAAGACAACATGCCAATTGGGTAATATATCGAAGGAGAGGACGAAGCATCGAAGGGTCGGACGAAGCGTCCAATGAACCAATGACATGTCGGATAATATGTGATTAATGCTTTGTAATAATTGTCTAGATCGAAGTAGTTTTAGTTCTAATTGGGTTGGTTTATCATGTAATTAGGCCAACTCAATTAGGAGTCAATTAGGCCTATGTTGGGGCTGTTTTGGGCCAAGAGAAAGTCTCATTCAATAACCCAAATGTTGGGTCAAGCAATGGCACCGTCGGCCCAAGCAGTGGCACTGCTAGAGGCTTAGTCTCTAGACACAATCTCCAAGATTATATTAGGTGATAGTACCGCCAGATTGGGCGGTGGTATCGCCTAGTTTCAGTAGTGGTACCGCTAGTCTAGGTAGTGGTACTGCCCGAACATAGTCTCCCAAACTATGTCACATAGTGGTACTACCAGACTAGGTAGTGGTACTGCCTAATGTCAATGCTGCAGGCGATAGTACCGACTAGCATAGGCGATGGTACTGCCAAGACCTGGGAAACCCAGGTTGAGACATTCTTTGGCTCCATTTTTGAAACCATTTGGGGCCTATAAATACATTAGCTATTCCTGCATAGAGTATCATGAAATTGAGTTGAAAAAGGGGAAAAGAATCATTATAAAAAAAGTTGTAAATCTCTCTTAGTATAGAGTCACCTCTTGCTATTATTTAGAAGTTCTTCTAAAGGGAGAAGTGAGGTCTAAGAGTAAAAGAGAGAAGTGTAAAGGTTCTCTCCTGAACCTGTGAAAAGGAGAAAGGGCTGTAAGAGGGTAGTTGGTCTTCGCCCATTAAAGGAAGATCGGTAGTGGAAGCCGGTAGCTTTGAGTGAAGAGGAATCGGGAGTGGATGTAGGTCACGATGACCGAACCACTAGAAATCTAGTTTGCATTTATTTTGAGCTTTTTATTTTCATTGCAAAATGATTTCTTACTTTCACTACACTTATGAACGTGTTTTCAAGTTAACATCTTTCCGATATTGGTTTTCATCGTATGAAGTTTCAAACTGACGTAATTTTTCGTAAACACTAATTCACCCTTCCCTCTTAGTGTCAACTCGATCCTAATAGTTCACTCTAGCCCAACGTCCAATTCTCTCTGCTTCAATCGATTTAACTTTTTTGATAAAAGATAGTCCTGCATCACTCAAATGCACATTAAATCATAACTTCATCAATTAATTTCATTATCAAAATTCGAGATTCAACAATCTCCTCCTTTTTTATAATGACAACAAATTGATGATGGAGTTTAAACTAAACTCTCCCTATCAATATGTCATATTGAAAGAAACTTTGAATTCAGAAAATCATGAGAATTTCATGTATAATTTTAAATTATTAAGGTACATCATAACATGCATGATTCAAATCATCATAACTTCTTCCCCTTAGTCATCAACAAAAAGAAGAAAAGTGCAACTAGCAAGCTAGTAATTTAGTAAGTTTTACATTATTTTAGAACATGCAAGCTAGCAAGTTTTAGAGATGAGAAAGTTAGCAAAATTTTTGCTACTTGAGATGTGCAAGTTTAATAATTTTTGCTTCTCTTGATATATGCAACCTAGCAATTTTACTTCCTTTTGCAATATACAAGCTACCAATTTTGCTTTTCTTTGCGATATGCAAGCTAACAATTTTGCTTCCTTTTGCAATATGCAAGCTAGCAATTTTGCTTTTTTTTTACGATGTGCAAGCGCTTTTCTTTGTGATGTGTATGTTAAATCTCAGATTTTGATGATAAAATCAATTAATAAATTAATGATCTAATCTATATGTTGAGATAAATGATGTAGGACTAACTACGTGGAAAAAAATAAAATAATTATGGAAGAATCGGACGTTGGGCCAGAGTCAAAGATTGGACATTGGGTTGGAAGAATCAGAGTATGCACCGAGAATGGATGTTGCAGGAGTCAACATGCCGGAGGATCGAGTGACACGTCAAATATCTAAATGATGTGCCAGAAGTTCTCCGGAAGCTCACTAGGAGTTCACCAGAAGTGAGCCGAAAGTTTTGCTAGGAGTTCGGATGAACAATTAATGTGTCGAACAACTAGATTGCTTGATTGTAATTGTTTTAGCCTTAATTGATGTAGTTAGGTCTTAATTTGAGTTAGGTTTAGGAGAAATCCTACTAACTCAGTTAGGGGCCAACTGAGCCTAAATTAGGACTGAATTGGGCCTGCTGTTTGGCCCATTCAGTGACCTAAAGCCACGTCAGGCGGTGGCACCGCTTGTGACTCGGCCTCTCAAGTGATTTAGGCAGTGGTACTATCGATAATTAATGCTGTCAAGCGGTGGTACTGCTAGAGCCCAGTCTTCGAGGCTTTGTCAAGTGGTAGTACCGCCAGACTAGCAAGTGGTACCACCCAGTGTCAGAGTGTCACGCGATGGTACCACCCAATAATGATGGTGGTACCGTCAATACCCCAAAAACCCAAGATGAGATACATTTTAGCTCTATTTTTGAAGCCATTGGGGCCTATAAATACCTCTCTCTTTTTTGCACGAAAGAGTAACAAAGTGTGAACAAAAATCTTCAAGTGTTGGGGTGTGAAAGTATTGTAAAAGTGCTAAGTGTCCTCTTTCTTTAGATTTGTGATCATTCTAAGAGAGGTGTGAGGTTTGTAAGAAGGTGGTTGGTCTTTGCCTATTAAAGGAAGACCGTTAGTGGACACCGGTGGCCTCAACAAGGAGGAACCGGGAGTGGATGTAGGTCATGATGACCAAACCACTATAAATCCGGTATGATCTCTACTTTGTCATTCCTATTCTGCTTTTTCTTATTAACTTGGCTGCTTACTCCTCTTCACACCTTTACGATTAACGTATTGCCGATTCGGGTTTAAATTGAAACAAAAATTTGATTCAACGTAATATTTTCATTAGCTAGTCCCCCCTCTTAGTGTCAACTTGATCCTAACAATTGGTATCAAAGCTAGGCTACTCTCAATTTAGTTTAAAACCCAAGAGAGATGGCTTTTACCGACAATCAAGAGGGTCATTCTATCACATGTCCTCCCATATTCAATGAAATGGATTATATATATTAGAAAATTAGAATGAGGATTTTCTTGATTTATGTGGATTTCAAGTTATGGAATATCATTGAAAATGGATTTCAAAAGTCTTCTCTTCCAATGAATGAATATAATGATTGGGAGAAGAAGACTTTCTCTTTGAATGCCAAAGCTATAAATGCTTTGTTTTGTGCTTTGGATAAAAATGAATTCAATCGAGTTTCTATTTGCGAAATGACTTATGAGATTTGGCACACACTTGAAATCACACACGAAGGCACAAGTAGGGTTAAGGAGTCAAAAATCAATCTTTTGGTTCACAGTTATAAATTATTTCGCATGAAACTAAGTGAGACTATTGGAGACAAGTACACCCGGTTTACGGATGTTGTCAATGGTCTAATTTTGATAAAAGTTTTTCTAATTTTGAACTCATTAACAAGATGTTAATATCCCTTCCAAAGAGTTAGGATCCTAAATTAATTATAATTCAAGAAGCCAAGGACTTGAATAACTTTTACTCGAAGAACTTATTGGGTCTTCGATAATCTATAAAATGACATGCAATATACATGAAGAACTTGAGAACAACCTTCCAAAGAATAGGAAGGATTTGACACTTAGAACTCAAGAAGATCACTTCAGAGAACACTCAAGTGACGATGATGATGACTTGGCACTTCTAACAAGGAAATTTAAAAAATTCATAAAAAGAAATAAACTAAACATATCGCTAAAAACAAAAATAAACTTAAAAAGAACCAAATAATTTGCTACGAATGCAAGAAGCTGGGGTACTTCAAAAGTGAATGCCTCCAAGTGAAGAAGAAGCAATTGAAGAAGAAGAAAGTGCTAAAAGCTACTTGGGACGATTCGAGCACATCCAAAGATGAGGAGTCAACCAACAAAGAAGTTGCTAACTATGCTTTAATGGCACTTGTTGACGAGGTAAGTAACTCAATCGAAGACGAGGTAAGTAACTCAATCGAAGCCCATTTATCCTTTGATGAATTATTGAATATTTTTCATGATTTATTTAATAAATATAAATTAGTTAGTAAAAAATATAAATTATTAAAAAAGGAGCATGCCTCTCTTGTTAGTAAATTTGATAGATTAAAGATTAAGCATGATAATGAAATATTACCTCCTTATACTCAATGTGAAGAGTTAGAGTCACTTAAAAAGGAAAATTTGTTACTATATGAAACCTTAGAAAAATTTGAAATAGGAAGCAAATCCTTAAACATGATCTTCGCTAATAAGGATCATGTTCATAGAAGAGATGGAATCAACTTTATGAGTAATACTCACCAAAAGCCAACCATCTTTGTTAAAGAACCAACTTTGCATGTTTCACCCCGAAATAAGTGCAACTTTTGCCGTAAATTTGGACATTATTCTCATAAATATCTATTTAATAGGTATAGTCCACATAAGTTAATTTGGGTCCCTAAAGGAACCTTAAATGACTCAATGCAAAATAATAAGTTAGGTGGATTTATTTATGAGGATCCCAAGGTTAAATAGGTACATAAAAGAAAACCCCCTTTCTTGTAGATATGTCTACAATCACAAGCTAGGAGCAAGAGATGGTACCTTGATAGTGGATACTCAATGAACATGACCGGAGATCCAACACACTTCTCTAAGGTCACTAGTCAAGACGAAGGATTTGTCACCTTCGGAGATAACAATAAAGGAAAAATTATTGGAAAAGGAAATATAGGTAACAAATCAAAAATTTTGATTGAAAATATTTTATTAGTAGATGGTTTAAAGCATAACTTGCTAAGCATTAGTCAATTATATGATAAAGGTTACAACATCAAGTTTGAATCTAATACTTGCATTACAGAAATACTACACATGAATAGATCTTCAAGTGCCTTAAGGACCAACAATGTCTACACTATTTATCTTGATGAGTTTTGTAATAAAACTTGCTTTTCCATTTTAAACGATGATGCTTGGCTTTTGTATAGGAGGTTAGGTTATACTAGCATAAAACTAATCTCCCAAATTTTATCTAGAGAACTTGTAGGAGGAATCCCTAGCATCAAGTTTATCAAAGACAAAGTGTGTGATGCATGTCAACTAAGAAAACAAATAAAAGGTAGTTTCAAGTCAAAGAATCAAATAAGTAACTCTATACCATTGCAATTGATTCATATGGATTTATTTGGACCAATTGATACAATAAGCCTAGGACATAGCAGATATGCCTTTGTAATTGTTGATGATTATAGTAGATACACTTGGACATACTTCTTGGTGTTAGGATCAAGAGTGACACTAAGAGGGGGGTGAATTAGTGCAGCAAAAAAAATCATCGGTTTTGTAAGATATTCGTTCATTGAAAACCAATCTCGGAAAGTGCTTGACTTTAGAATAAATGAACTAGCAATTAACTTAGAAAGTAATAGCAGTAATAAAAAGTAGAATGGAAATGAGCACATCGGAATTTATAGTGGTTCGGTCGTTGTGACTTATATCCACTTCCGATTCCTCCTCCATCGAGGTCATCGGCATCCACTTATGGTCTTCCTTCAATGGGTAAATACCAATCACCCTCTTTACAGCACTTTCTCCTTTTCACGGGTTTAGGAGACAAGCCTTACAAGCCTCACACCTCTCTTGAATGATCATAAGACTTAGAAAGGAAGGATGACTCTTATAACTTTTACAACACTTTTAACACCCTAAGACTTTAAGATATTGTTCACACTTTGGTACAATATCGTTTGATATATCGTTCGATCTTTAACTCCAGCCCAACATCTGCTTTATGCCTTATTGCTATCGTAGTTAATCCTGCAACACTTATCTCAACATATGGATTAGATCAATAATTTACCAATTGATTTCATCATCAAAATCTGAGATTCAACAATCTCCCCCTTTTTGATGATGATAACCAATTAATGATGGAGTTAACCTTAACTCTCTATATCTATATGCCATATTTGAGAAAAGATAAACTTGAATTCACAACCTTGAATTCAAGCTTTAATCGATTTTAATTAGAAATTTCATGTATTATGCATCAAGATATTAAATGCACAATTTTATCACTTCATGTATGATAAAATGCTTCGGGCATAACCTTATATCACTAGTTGCATGATACATCATCTTGATATAACCTTTATGATACTTACATTATTGCATGGTAACATTCAAAAGTTCACAATATTAAAGAGAATCCGACATTGCATCATTGCATGGTAATCATTCAAAAGTTCACAACATTAAAGAGAACTCAACATCAAAAGTTCATAACATTAAAGAGATCACAACATCAAAATTTCACAACATTAAGGAGGATTCATCAACTTCTCCCCCTTTGTCATCAACAAAAAGATATATATTAGCTAGTCAGGTGGTGGTAAATCAAAATATCTAAACAGAGTATTAAGTTATCGATGAATTTGCTGCAACTCAATTAAGATTTGATCTTGACATAGTTTAAATCGATCCATTCAAGTCCCTATGGCGTCGGTAGATGAGAAGAATGCTTGTTCTATTGGAGGTGTTGTCTCAAAGGGACTAGTAGGAGGAGATTGATTTTTCCTAAATATAGGCGTTTCAGGTTTTGGATCAGGTAGGGGGGATCAATCCTTTTAGGTAATCTAGTCCAGGTCCTATTTCTGACTATACATCTTAATCTTTTTAACAGGTTTCTATTTATGATATTAAACCTATCTAGTTTCAAGATTTCTTCATCAAGTGGAATAACTATATCATATGCATGGATTAGTCTAGTGATCAAGTGGAAGCATCATATCTTTTTTCGATAGTTCAATCATGTTTTGTTGTATCAGGTAACCAAAATAATTGTCCTGTCCTTTCATAATCCAATACATTATTTCTAATTTCACTTGCCTAACTTTATCATGATGATATTTTTTTGGAAGTATAATACTTATCAAGATGTGATGAAGTAATTTGGTGTTGAAAAGAAGTAAATATTTATAACTTTTTGGAATGATAGAAAAGTTTGGATTACCAAAAATGGTACCTAAAGCTTCAGAATAAGTGGTCCCAACTAATTCTTCGTCTCATTGTCCTCTAAAGTAACAACCTCTCCTTTTATCAACAATTCCTATGAGGCTGCAAATTACGTTATCTGTAATGGGTATGTGATGTCCTAAGAGATAAGTGGATACCCTATCGTGTTCATCCACATGCAAGTTGTTGTAAAACAACCTAATAAGTCTAGGATAAATAGGTTTACTTATTTGAAGAATTAGGAGGATATCTAAGTTAGCAAACCATTGAATTGATTCCAAATTACTCAATTCCTCTAAATCTACATATTTACTCTTATGAACGTTTCTAGACTTAATGGTTGGGAATTTAAGGGCAAGTTGAGGAGAATCAAAGAGTATGGAATCATAGGTTTCATCTAATCTCCTCTTCTCTTTGTCCCTTGAGGATCTTCTAGAAGTCATGAAGACTACATTTATCAAGAACAAATGAGAGGTAAGAACAAGTATTGTAAAGAGAGAAACAATTTGGTTTAGGGATTACCTTAGTAGTTTAACCTTCTTGTGATCACCAAAGGGGGTTTGAGATTGATCCTTGGTTTTATAAAGGATGAGGGTTCTCTTGAGTTACTAGAGGGAGAGTGATAGAACTCTTGCAGATTCTAAACTTGGGGTTGATCTTTTTAGGGGATCGGCCTTCTTGGAACTCTATAGGGGTTCCTCCCTCCAAGTTGTTGCTCAAAGGCTACAGAAAAAATTCATATATTGCCTATCAAAAGAAGAGGAATACATGACTATTTATAGGACTTCTAAACCCTAACTCCTAATAGGACTCCTACTCAAGACTCCTATTCCTTTACAACTCCTAATTCTTCTCTAAGAAACAACCTCCTAATCCTAGCCGGCCTCTTCACCTCTTTAATAGGGGTCAGCTTAGGTAAGTTTTACATGAATGTCCCTCTCAATTATGACTCTCCTAGCTAGAGTCCTAACAGACCCGCCATCTTCAAATCAGCCTTGTCTTCAAGGCTAACGATTTGGGAATTTGATCTTCAAGTCATCATAGTTCTCCCAAGTGGCATCTTCTATTGGTAGGTTCGCCCATTGTATTAGCACTTCAGTAGTGGGTTGTCATTATCAAGTCATGATCTATCGATCAATAATGACACTTAGTTGGGTATGGAGTTCTCCTTGGGTAGTCAT
>LVTN01000625.1:171132-175687 GCA_001649415.1 Musa itinerans | reverse complement strand
CCAAATATCAAAAGCCATTTCACAAATTAAAACTTGATTAAACTCATTTTTATCAAATGCACAAAACAAGACATTCATAGCCTTTGCGTTTAAAGTGAAAGTCTTCTTCTCCTAATCAGTCCAATCATTCATTGGAAGAGAAGACTTTTGAAAGCCATTTTCTATAATATTCCATAATTTGAAATCCATTGAAATTAGGAAGATCCTCATTCTAGTCTTCCAATATGTGTAATCTGTCCCATTGAACATGGGCGGACGTGTAATTGAATAGCCCTCTAAGTTGCCGGCAAATGCCACCTCTCTTGGGTTTAAAACCAAATGAGAGTGAACCTTGCTCTGATACCAATTGTTAGGATCAAGAGCGGTACTAAGAGGGGGGGTGAATTAGTGCAGCGGAAAACTTTCACGAATTCAAAAGACTTGTTTCGATTAAAACTGATTCCGACGAAAATGGTTTCGATTCAATCCAACTAGGAGAGAATTTGAAGTTTAAAGCTTTTGTAAAAGTGCAAGAGAAGATTAAGGATATTTGCAGTAATATAAATTGAACAAATGAAAAACGTCGATTTTGTAAAGTCTTCATATGATTAAAGTCGATCTCGGAAGGTATTTACTTGAAAGCGTATGTAGGCGTAGTAAAAGCACAATAAGGAGGAGAGGTAGTTTGCTATAAAAGTAAATTGCTCAAAGTAATAGCAAACCGAGTTTTAGAGTGGTGCGGTCAATGTGACCTACATCCACTTTCGGATTCCTCCTCCGACGAGGTCACCGGTGTCCACTAAAGGCCTTCCTTCAATAGGTGAAGACCGAACACCTCTTTAAAGCACTTTCTACTTTTCCTGGGTTTAGGAGATAAACCCTTACAAGTCTCACTCCTCTTTCTTGGATGGTTACAAAGCTAAGAGATGGAGGAGAACTCTAACTTTTATAATACTTTTATGACTCATGACTTTAAGATTAAGCCAATGCTTTCATGCCCTTTCATGCAGAAAGGGTGGGATTTTTATAGACTCTAATGGCTTCAAAATTGGAGCCCAAAAGTGTCACATCCCCGGAATCCGGGGTATTGGTGGTACCACCGCCGTTACTGCACGGTACTACCATCGCTGATCTGACACTGGGTGGTACCACCGCCGAACAGGGGTGGTACCACCGCTAGCAGCACTGCTGCCGGCGGTACCACCGCCCAGAAATCCAGGGGCACTGTCTTCCAGGTGGTGCCACCACCGGCCAAGAATTTAGGGGCTGAATTGGCAGCTTTCTTCGGCCCAATTCACCCCTATTATGGGCCCAATTGGCCCCTAATTAAGTTAGTGGGATTACCTCCAAATCCTAACTTAATTTATACTCTAACTACGATAATTAAGACATAATTTACAGTGCTTCTAGTTCCGGTGCGTTAATTGCTCTTCCAGCGAGCTTCCGGCATACTTCCAGCGAACATCCGATGAACTCTCGGTAATGTTCCGTCAGACTCTCAGCAAGCTCCTGGACTTTACAACGATCTTCTTGGGGATTTCTGACGAGCTTCTTTAGCAAGCTCCTGGACTTCTCGATTGGTTCCGGTAGAACTTTCGACGAACGTTCGGACTTCCGTCGAACTCTCGAACTCCTAATGAGATCTCGATCTTGACTCCAGCACAACACCTGCTTTATGTCTTACTACTATCGTAGTTAATCCTGCACACTTTTCTCAACATATAGATTAGTTCAAACAAATTACAATTGACTTCATCATCAAAATTTGAGATTCAACAAAGTCAACACCATCGTTATAAGATGAGTTTGATTCGATGATATGCCCTTGTGAGACTCGACCAAGCATACCATGTCCTCAGGTCACCGGTGACATCTCTATGTCATAGGCAAGATAGTGAATCGTGATATAGGTGAGTCTCGAGGGACTTGACCAACTCAACCTACATCGAGAATCGGTCCCTACCTATAACGATGGAAGGCCACGTGGGTCAATCGAATTGCCTCACGTTTACCGACTTAATATTGTTGAGAGAGGGGTTTCTTTGATTTGGTCTTCTAATATGGCATGTCACACATATACATATTTAATATATATCTACATCGCGTACAAATATATATATACATATTTACTAGGTGTATAAACAATCACACATCACATGCGCAATTACACTAGATGATCATGGACCGCAGCCTAATGTGATCAAGCCCGAGCCAGTGGGCCTAATCACTTACATCAAGATCTATGTGTGCAGCGGTGCATCTCCACGCCCTGTGATCGTCCATCTCATCATTGTTAGTTCCGTCGGCATCTCGACGCATCCTCATGCATCGCGATCGTCTGTCTCGTGGGTCCCGCTATCGTATCAACACTCACACAGGCCCGACAATAAATGAGAAATAAAATGGAGGCTCGTAGGCCCCAATAATAACAATCACAAGTACACACATCATATGATCCATGATCATCCGTCTATACATCATACATCACATATGTAAATCATCATCATATAGGACTACTAGATAATAATAAAAATAATAATCAATTAAACCATTTAATTGATTAATATTTTTTGAAATCAGGGATATACAGGGAATTTTTTTATTTATGAGGGGTATTTTCATAATTTGGACAATGAACATAACTTGGAATTTCTAAAATTCCGAGGGGCAAAACTATCTTTTGGCCAAAAAACCCTAACCTGTCTCTTCTCCGTGCTTGCTGCGATCGCCGCCACCTTTCTAGCGAAAGCCTGTGCGGTAGGGTTGCGTGGGGGCACCACCCCTGCTTGCAGGCAACTAGCCCATGGGCATTGTCTCTACGGACGGTGCCGCCCTTGCGGTCGGGTGCACCTGCGGGCATTACCACTCCTGCGGGCGGCTATGCTCATGGGCACAACGCCCGCAAGTGCTGCTATCCAGCAATGCCTCAGCCCACGAGTGTAGGGCTGCACCAGCGGGCCAGCACCGCCCGTTGGGGCTCGCTGCCGCCGCTGTTGGCGGCTCACATGCGTGCCCAATGGTAGCAGGCACCGATTGTGCTCGCAGGTCTAGTACCCACAAGCACCACCCTTGCACGCGAGCGTAGTGCCCGCACGCAGGTGGCCATCTTACCTGCGACCGTACTTGCAAGCGCCGCTGCAGGCAATCGTGCCTGCGCGCGTAGTACCCGCGCGAAGGAGGCTACCACTACAGCAGCCCGTCGGCCGTCGGCCAAGAGCCTGCATGCAAATGGCAGTGCTGCCATCTACGAGGGCAACAACAATTGCTACTCTTTCTCGCTTTTGCGTCAACGATTTTAACATCAAAAGTTTCTCCAAAACACAACACACGCAGTTCAAAACTAATTTTTGCACAAACAACTTGGCTTTAATACCATTGTTGGAAAAATCTTAGGGGCGACATCACATGCGCAGTGGAAGAATAGAAAACAAAATCCCCAATTCCCAAAGATATGTTCATCCATGTGCGAAGATTGGTGTGTAAAATTCATAAAATAGAAAACCAGATGTGAGATAGATTGTGTTACCAAGGGAGATCGTATATTCCTGAATCCTTATAGATCTCTAGGGTGAAGGAGGTTAAGCGCCCTCCTCTCTAGCAATGATCCACACAGTAGGGCTATGACTACACTCCTCAAAACTCTAAGCTTTCTCTGAGGTGGAGAGGGGGAGGAGAATAGGAGAGGCAAACAAAAGGCTCTAGCCTATGAACCATTGATTCCCTCTTATTTATAAAGGTCCCCTATCAACTTAACCCTAATAGATTCTCCCCTATTGTGTATTAGATCTCCATCCAACTACCCAAGCCTCTTAGATAAGTGGATCTCTATCCAATAATCTCACAAGGGTTCTTATTTGATCTCATCCATACGATCCAATAATTCAGGGGCTTATTGGATATCCAATAAGATAGGGGCTCCGACAAATATCTCATAACTGAACCTCTACTCATCGCAATGCCTACCATATGTATGTGACCCTCTAGGCCCAATATTGAGCTGGCCGTGAGTCATACCTATCAGAACTCTTTTTGGCTCTATGAATTATTAGCTTCATAATAATTCACTTAACTCATCGACTATGGACATACTAGGCCACTATGCTGTAGTCCTTAAACGATACATAAGAATCCAATCCGTTGGACCTATCTGTCCTCAATTACCATATACCTATAGTCCCTCATCTATCTAATATCCCAAAGATCATATACTCGGCATGGTACTGTCAGACCCATACCATTTCTACTCGAGTCTCGCTCTAATCGGATTCTCCTAGAGAACTCTTTCTCACTTAATCCAAATTATTAGGAATGAGTCAACTTTGGAAACACAGAGTTTTCAATCACTTTTCTTGCTGCTCCATGTAGAAATAGATGGAGTATTTATAGACCCCAAATGGCTTCAAAACTTGGAGCCAAAATTCAAATCCCCTAGATTTCGGAGTACGGGCGGTACCACCACTTATAGCCTGACATTGGGTAGTACCACTGCCTGACACACTGTCACTAGGTGGTACCACCGCCCAGTCTAGCGGTACCATCACCTGATAGCTTCAGAGATCGAGTTTTTCGAGTTTTC
>LVTN01000625.1:161132-166132 GCA_001649415.1 Musa itinerans | reverse complement strand
TAGGAGTATGTCCCCAAAGACTCCTGAGGAAAGAGTGAACATGGATAGGATACCCTATGCCTCAGCGATAGGGTCTATCATGTATGTCATACAATACACCAAGTCTGATATAGCGCATGCTTTGAGTGTCACATGCAAGTATCAAGCAAATCCGGGCTTGGAGCACTAGAAAGCGGTAAAGTGTATCCTTAAGTATTTGTAAAGGACTATGGATCTTTTACTAGTATATGATGTTGTAGCCTTAGAGTTGAAGGCTATATAGACTCGAGTTTCCAGTCTGATGTTCATGATAGTAAGTCGAATTTGGGGTATATGTACACCCTGAATGGAGGAGTAGTATGCTAAAAGAGTTCTAAGTAGGATACTACTATTGGCTCAACCATAGAGGTAGAGTACATTGCTACAGTAAAGAAGAGAGTTTAGATTAAGAAGCTGATTCCCTTATATTGTGACAACAATGGGGTGATTACTCAAGCGAAGGAACCCAGGTCTCATTAAAAGTCTAAGCACGTTCTGAGGAGGTTCGACCTGATCAAAGAAATCATGGCCCGAGGAGATGTAGTAGTGGAAAGAGTTCAATCAAAGAAAACATCGCAGATCCATTGACAAAGCCATTGTCTCAGACTATCTTTGAGCATCACAAAGGTATGATGGGGATCAGACACATAGGTGATTGGCTTTAGGTCAAGTGGAAGATTGCTAGTCATAGATGCCTTACATGCAAATCACGTGAGTGATGGCACATGTGACATAACACGCAGTCTTTTTGCTTATTATTATTATGGCATTCGCTTACTTTATATTGCTTGTTGCATGAATATATATATTATGATGTCCATGGATCTGTGCAATGAGAATTGGATCATGATGAGATCATGATAATGAGATCGAATCGCCTTTAAACACAGACCCTAAATAATCCTAATCGTAGGTTACTCGAGATGGACATCGAGATAACCGGACAAACTGGTGTACTATATACCTATCCATATGATGGAGGCAACTGGTCTCATAGCTGCTCATGTGGGGACACTAGGGATACAATGCAGGTGCTTATTAGAGAATGAGTTCATTGATTGATCCAGTCATGGAATACTAGATGGTTGATTATGTCTTATTATCAAACAATGATTTTGTAATCCAAGTGGTATATTTAGTCCTTTGACTTGAGACACCAAGGATGTCCTGTATAAGTAATCCACTCTTTGATACCAGACTTATAAGCTTGGAAGTTCCAGATCTAGCACAATTATGTTAGTATCAAGAGCGGCACTAAGAGGGTGGGTGAATTAGTGTAGCAGAAAAAATCATTGATTTTGTAAATTTTTCATTTGTCGAAAACCAATCTCGGAAAGTGCTTGACTTTAGTGTAAAAGAACTAGCAATTAACTTAGAAAGTAATGGCAGTAATGAAAAGCAGAATGGAAATGAGCACATCGGAATTTATAATGGTTCGGTCGTTGTGACCTACATCCACTTCCGATTCTTCCTCCGTCAAGGTCACCGGCATCCATTAATGGTCCTCCTTCAATATAAGAAGACCAACCACCTTTTTACAATACTTTCTCCTTTTCACGGGTTTAGGAGATAACCCTTACAAGCCTCACACCTCTCTTGAATGATCACAACACTTAGAAAGGAAGGAGGAGGACTCTTTTCACTTTTATAATACTTTAACACCCCAAGACTTCAACATTTTGTTCACACTTTCTACCCGTTCATGCAGAAAAGAGTGGGGTATTTATAGGCCCCAATGGCTTAAGAATTAGAGCCAAAAAGTGTCACATCCCTAGATTTCAGGGTGCTAGCAGTACCACTGCCATTATTGGGCAGTACTAGCGCCTGCAAACTAACACTAGGTGGTACCACCTCTCAGTCTAGGAAGTACAAACGTCTGACAAAGCTCGAAGATTGATCTCTAGCGGTACTATCGCTTGATAGCACTAACTATCGATGGTACCACCGCCTAGTCTGGGCAGTACCACTACCCAGACCACATGAGAGACTGAGTCCCAAGCAATGCCATTACTGGTCGTGACTTCAAGTGCTGAATAGGCTATTCAATCGGCCCAATTCAGCCCTATTAAGGGCCCAATTGGCCCCTAACTGAGTTAGTGGGATTATCTCCTAATCCTAACTCAACTTAAGGTATAACTACGATAATTAAGACATTTAAACAAGCAATCTCTGTCCGGTCTGTCAATTGTTCTCTCAGTGAACTTCCAACAAATTTCTTAGCGAACTTCCGGCGAACTTCTCGACAATCTTCTAGTGAACTCTCATCAAACTCCCGATGAACTCTCGTTGAGCTCCCGATGAACTCTCGATGAGCTTTCGACAAACTTCCGGCACATTATCCGAATCTTCGACGTATAGTTCGATCTTTGACTCCGGTCCAACATTTGCTTTATGCCTTACTACTATCGTAGTTAATCCTGCACACTTTTCTAAACATATAGAGTAGATCAAATAATTTACCAATTGATTTCATCATCAAAATTTGAGATTCAACAATCTCCCCCTTTTTTATGATGATAATCAATTGATCACGGAGTTAACCTTAACTCCCCCTATCTATATGCCATACTTGAAAAAAGACATTCTTGAATTCAAGGCCTTTGAATTCAAGCATCAAACTGTTAAGTTATATTAAACTTATCAACATGCACATCATGATACTTATCATGATTTACCAATTCAAAATACGATACCATGTATTTATCAATAAAAATAATGTCAAGGCATGACATCCATTTTTAAGTCCAATGATGATAGACAATCATCATTTTCAAATATAATATGAATTTTGAATATGAAATTTAGCAAGATGACAATTCTTGATAAAAGATACCAATTCATCATTCTGTGGCAAGATATCAACTGTAAATAGCAAGTTAAGCTCATGATACCTTATCATAATGAAAGATATTTATCAAGCACTCATGAAACATTTCAAGTATCTACGATATATATGATGCATATGCAATACATTTTGATATGTTTCAAGTATTTGCAATGTATTTAACGATTCCAATTCAAACATTTACGATAAGATACATTTTATACATTTGTCTTAAACACTAAATTTGTCATCAATTTACCATATTTCTCCCCCCTTGTCATCAACAAAAAGGAGAACGATTCAACAATGCAAGTGATAAAAATTCAAGCAAGTTTGACACTAATTTATCCAAACCATAAAGAAGGTAAGCAAAAACTTTGCATGATAACCTATTGGATAAGCAAACATTTTTACTCAAGGGCTCTTTGGTTCTTCTTTAGATGTGCAAGTTTCTTTCTTCCTTTAACATGAAAAGTAGCTTTTTGGTTCCTCTTTTTGGAAGAAGAGGAAGAAGGATAAGGAAAGAATCCATCAAGAGCCAAATTCATGAAATGTTTGAACCAAGTAAAATTCAAAACAATAAATGAGTTTTATTAAATCTTGCTTCAATTTTAACAAAGAGAAGGGATTCATGAAAATGATCAAGATATCCATACGAAACCAAATCCCCAATCTTGCAAGTGATTATCACATACCAAAAATTCATAAAAATTCTTCTTTCATGAGAAGAGTAAGGAAGAATTCATGGGAAGGGAGCAAAAAAAAAAAATCCACGAATAAAACTTCATAAATCAAATCTATTTCTCATTAAAAATTCACAAGAGTAAAATCCATGAGAGATGCATTTGTCAATGAATTCCATGAGTGAACGGACTAAGTATATCAAAAATCATTAAGTGATAGAGCAAGGGTATAAAGTAAACTTAATATAAAATAAATTCATGAAAGCTCCATTAATGAAATACATTAAGAGGAACACAGTCTAGAAAAGAAATACAACAAACTCATGCATTCGGATAGTTTAACATGCCTACCTCTCTTCTAATGAAATCAAATTATTATTTATTTAAAGATTTTATAAAGATATCGGCTAATTGATATTTCATATCAATGAATTCTAAGATTACATCATACTTATTGACATGATCTCATATAAAGTGATGCCTAATGTTAATATGTTTAGTTCTAGAGTGTTGAATAGGATTTTTTGTTAAATATATTGCACTTATGCTATCACATTTTATAGGAATACAACTTGTGCACAACATGCACTAGCCACTATGTATTCGGCTTCGGTCGCAGATAGTGCAACCGAGTTTTGTTTCTTGGAAGACCAAGAGACAAGTGCATGACCTAAGAATTGACATGTTCTGGATATGATTTTTCTATCTATTCTACATCCAGCAAGATCCGCATTAGCATAAGCAATTAATTCAAAGTTTTTAGACTTTGGATACTATAATCCTAGATTAGTGGTTCTTTTAAGATATCTAAGAATTCTTTTAACTACTTTAAGATGAGATAAGTTAGGATTAGATTGAAACCTAGTACAAAGTCCTATGCTAAACATGATGTTTGGTCTAATTACGGTGAGGTATAGTAAACTACCTATCATACCTCTATAAATTTTTTGATCAAAGCTTTCTCCACTTTCGTCAATGTCTAACTTAGTGGAGGTACTCAGCGGAGTATTAATAACTTTTAAACTATCTATTAAACCATTTTAGCAAGTCTAATGTATATTTTGTTTGACTAAGAAAATTGCCATTACTAAGTTGTTTGATTTGTAAGCCTGAAAAGAAAGTTAGTTCACCCATTAAACTCATTTCAAACTCTTGGCTCATACTCTTGGCAAACGATTCGTATAAGGATTCATTTGTAGAACCAAAAATAATATCATCAACATAAATTTAAAAAATAAGAAAATTATTTTTAATTTTTTTAATAAACAATGTAGCATCGACTTTGTCTTCAGAGAAATTATTTTGGATAAGAAAGGAGCTAAGTCTCTCATACCAAGCCCTTAGGGCTTGTTTTAATCTATAGAGAGCTTTAGTTAATTTAAATATGTAATTCAAAAAATTATCATTCTCAAATCCGGGAGGTTATTCAACATAAACTTCTTCGGAAATAAAGCCATTAAGAAAAGCACTTTTAA
>LVTN01000625.1:117054-129192 GCA_001649415.1 Musa itinerans | reverse complement strand
CGATGCCCGAATCCACGGCCCGAAACCTTCTGTCGATATGTCGATCGATCCACCGGCCCGACATCCAATCTTCTGACATGTTCCTCCGGCCCAACATGATTTTCCTGCTTTAATTGTCTCATCCTGATCGAAGCATCCTGCGTCACTCAAAACGCAAATTAAAACATAAACACATATCTAGTGGTCTCATCATCAAAATACGAGATTCAACAAGAACCCTTGCAGATTCTAAACTTGGGGTTGATCTCTTTAGGGGATTGGCCTCCTTAGAACTCTATAGGGGTTCCTCCCTCTAAGTTGCTGCTCAAAGGATGCAGAAAAGATTCATTTATTGCCTATCAAAAGAGGAGGAATATATAGCTATTTATAGGGCTTCTAAACCCTAACTCCTAATAGGACTCCTACTCAAGACTCCTACTTCTAACCAACTCCTACTCAAGACTCCTATTCCTTTACAACTCTTATTTCTTCTCTAAGAAACAACCTCCTAACTCTAGCCGGCCTCTTCACCTCTTTAATAGGGGTCGGCTTAGGTAGGTTTTACATGAATGTCCTCAATTAGGACTCTCCTAGCTAGAGTCCTAACACTTTCGCATTTAAAGAAAAAATTTTCTTCTCCAAATCATTTCATTCATTTATTAGATTAGAAGACTTTTGAAAACCATTTTCAATAATATGCCATAAATCGAGGTTAAATGAAAGCAATAAAACCCTTATTCGAGTTTTCCAATATGTATAGTCCGTCCCATTGAACATAAGAGAACAAATGATAGAGTGACCCTCTTGAAATCCAATAAAATCCATTTCTCTTGGGTGTTAAACTAAATGAGAAAAACGTGGCTCTGATATCAATTGTTAGAACCAAGTCGGCACTAAGAGGGGGGGTGAATTAGTGCATACATAAAAATTACATCGAGTAGGAAATCTTTGTACAATAAAATCATATCAAGGAGTGTTTAACTTTGAAAACATTTGTAAGAGTGTGCAGCTAAAATAACGAGGAAGTAACGCAGTTTGCAATAAAGGTAAATAGCAAAACAAAAATGCAAACCGATTTATAGTGGTTCGGTCGTCGTGACCTGCATCCACTCCCGATTCCTCTTCACTTGAGGCCACTGGCTTCTACTATCGATCTTCTTTCCAATGGGCGAAGATCAACTATCTTTACACTCTTTTTCCTTTTCATAGGTATAGGAGAGAACCTTTACACCTCTCTTTTACAAGTGTTCCCTCACACACCTCCCTTAGGACTATCACTAAGCTCTTGGAGGAGGGAGTCTATACTTAAAAGAGTTTTACAACCTTTAAATTATAGAGTTTTTGCTCTCTTTTCATGTGTATTTCAAGCAGAAATTTATAGGGTATTTATAGATCCCTAATGGCTTCAAAACTTGGAGTCAAAATTTAAATCCTCGAGTTTTCGAGGTACGGGCGGTACCACCGCCTGCACTAGGCGATACCACCGCTTGCACTGGGCAGTACCACCACCTACCAGTCTGACACTGGGTGATACCACTGCCTGACATCATGCAAATGTGTGCTCTTGACTTTTCCAGCTCATGGGTGGTTCCACCTAACCTTGGGTGACCGAATGGGCCTTCCACATGGCCCAAAATAGTCCTAACTTAAGCCCAATGGGCCTCTAATTAAGTTAGAATGATTACACCCAAAACCAACTCAATTACAACCTAAACTAACTTGATCTAGACAAATTATTACAAAGCATGAATCATCTATTGTCCGGCATGTCATTGGTTCTTCCGGTGCTTCATCCGATCCTTCGGCACATCGTCCTCTCCTTTAGCGTATTACCTAATTGGTATGTTGACACCTGTAACTTTCGATCTCCTTGACGTAATGTCTAATCCTTTGGCCTGAGGCCTAAACTTATGGCATGAAGCGTTTTGCCAACACATCAACCATTCTTCCGGCCTGACGTCCAATCTTCTAACATGTTCAATTCTGGCCCAACTTCTTATTCTTCCTACTTTAATCAATTTCCCTCTCCTGATCGAAGCTAGTCCTACGTCACTCAAAATGCAGATTAGATCATAACATTATCAATTGGTTTCATCATCAAAATTCGAGATTCAACAATTCAGATTGAGAGAGAAAGAGTTCTCCGGGAGATTCCGATTAGAGCAAGACTCGAGTAGAAATCACATGGGTCTAACAGCACCATGCCCGGTATACGATCTTTGGGATATTAGATAGATGAGAGACTATAAGTACATAATAACTGATGACATATAGGTTCAAAGGATTGGACTCCCTTGTATCGTTTGGGGGCTACGGCGGAGTGGCCTAATATGTCCGCAGTCGATGAGTTGAATAAATTATTATGAAGATAATAATTCATTGAGCCAGAAGAAGTTCTGATAGGTATGACTCACAGCTAGCTTGATATTGGGCCTAGAGGGTCACACATATATGGTAGGTGTTGCGACGAGTAGAGATTCGGATATGAGATATCCATCGAAGCCCTTATCTTATTGGATATCCAATAAGCCCCTGAATTATTAGATCCTATGGATGACATCCAATAAGAGCCAATGAGAAATTATTAGATATAGATCTACTAATCTAAGAGGTTTGGGTAGTTAAATGAAGATCAAATACTCAATAGGGTAGGATCCATTAGGGTTAAGTTTATAAGGAGCCTCTATAAATATGAGAGAACTAGAGGCCTATAGGCCAAAGGCTTGTTGGTTGTCACCTCCTATTCTCCTCTCCCCTTCTCCTCCTTAAATAGTAATTGTAGAGATTTGGGCAGTGATTTGAGGAGTGTTGTTGCAACCCTGTTGTGTGGATCACTGCTAGAGCGGAGGGCGCTTGACCTCTTTCATCCTCTCTTACAGATCTACAGGGATTCAAGGATATACAATCTCCCTAGGTAAAACATAACTATCTCACTAGTGGATTTTAGTTTCATGGGTTTTTGTGCACCAATCTTCACACCACGACGAACACCTTTTTGGAAAATATGGGGTTTTTGTTTTCTGTTCTTCCACTACGCATGTGATGTCACATCTAGATTTTCCTATAGTAATCGCCCGATTGGCACTAACTGGATAAGGGTTTGGGGTAGTATTGAGCATTGATTGGATTTTACAAGTTCGCACGTTAAGTCTACAAGAATTTGCCATTACGCTCGACACCCGATGAGCAGTCATTCACAGACTTGCAATTATTCATTTGCCTTCTAAAGTCCTTGTTTTTTGCTTTCTCTCTTTTCTCTCTTACACATCGAGTGTTTGTTGAATTGCTTGTAAAGTTGCCCTCTTCGTGAGATGTCAAGATAGTCTGCGACTTGCTTTCGAACTAATCAATTTACTTTTTTATGCATCCTATGAGACCTGAGAGAGGTTGCAACTAGGCTAATCCTTTATGAATGGATAACATAAGGGCACCTTATGACTTAAGTAATCATAGTTAAGTCCATAACATTGGCACAAGGATGCTTCACGACTCAAACAGCTCTAGCTAAGTCCATGACTTTGGCGCAAGGGTGCCTCATGACTTAGACAATTCTGACCAAGTCTGTGATATTGCCGTAAGGGTGCCTTACAACTTAGATAATTCCAACTAAGTCCATAATAGATGGTTTGATCGATACTAATAAGTTCATTTGTTATAGAGTGAATTGTTAGAAAATTGGTGGTGGAATTTAGATGAATTTTTAGATTGAGTATAGTTTATTTTATAAGAGATTTTATTAAACTTTTTTTATGAATTATTATAAATCAATAATTAAAGAGGTAGGGTTCTTAATTAAGGCATTTCATGACCCTATGCTCTTAATTTGATAGGTGTATCGCTTCTTAGTACACTTGGTCATTAAGAAACATGATCATTCCTTGCCATCTTCATATTTTAGTTCAATCAAGTATCAGTTTAATTCACTATAAAATAATAATAATCATATAAATTATCATGTGTATAATATATTTTGAAAATCATATTTTGACGAATATGATCGTCATGAGCTAGTCATAAGCTAAATGTGAATGTATATATTTTGTAAGCATAAAAATATATGAATTATAATAAAAATATCTTATATGAATATATATATGATAATGTATGATGTGGGTCCATATGTTTTCTATGATATGTGATGTGAGAGTGTACAGATATATTACGATGTGTAATGTATGTATATATTATGACATATGGTGTGAGAGTGAACATATGTATTATTACGTGAAGTGTGGAAGTGCACGTATATATTATGACATGCAATATGGGAATACACATATGTAATATGAAGTGTAGTGTAAAAGTATATGTATATATTATGATGACGTATGCTGTGGGAGTGCACGTATATATTACGATGACATATACTGTGAGAATGCATGTATATGTTGTGATATGGGGTATAGTAGTCCATAAATTTGCTATGTTTCTTACATGTGTATATAAGTATTTTGAATTATTTCAACATTGAATTTTACATTCATATTGTGCATATACTATGTGTAGGGCTATGCTTGCTAAAAAAGTTAGAAGATGAGGTGTTTATTATTAATTGTCTTATGATAATGATTTTAAAATATGATATACATGACATGATGCATGTCGTCACTTATATTTACTTAGTGAATACTCACTATAGACCCTATTTTATAGGTTAAAGATACTAGTACGCTATCCAAGTAATTGAGTAGGGAAATAAGAATGTTCAAACTCATACCAACACATATATGGATGATGATCTATAGGCATTTTATGTGTATAAATTTTAAACATGTTATGTTTAGGTTTTCCATTTGTTATAATTATTATTATGTATAGGTGTCAAAAATACTATATATAAGGGGAAACTCTTATTAATTTTGTTTAGTAAGTTAGTATATTTTAATTTTTAGAATGTATATTTTTTATTGCATTCCTATCGATAGTAGTAATGAAATTTGAAATGTGATATCCTAAATTAGTCATATATTTAGGGTATATGTGGAACTAGGAATAAGATATTACATTTGAAATGTGCATTCAGAGCACAATGCACATTTTAAATATAAATTGGTGTTTGATCAATTTTTTTTAAATCGTATCCATCCTGGATGATACATAGAAAATGCTCAAATGTCTATGCTACTTCATGTTAGTATTGGCATTTCAATATTTGTAAAATACTAATATAATTTTTTTAATTTTGAAAGTACCATGTGACTTTATTAAATATTATAAAATTATCAAAATGATTTAGTAAGAAACCAATATGATTTTTATATTTTCTATAAGATGATATTTTATTTCTTTTATTTTTTAAAGATTATTTTTTATATTTATTTATATGATTATATTTTTATTTATTATATATTTGGGCCATATGAAATTTTTTATAGGATTACATACATTCTTTTTCTTATTTTTATTTATTTACTCATTAATTTAAATAAAAAAGTATTTATTTTTAAATAAATATTAATATATTATAATGGTAAATTATTATAAAATATTTAATGAACTTTTGAAATTTAATTTAACCAAACAATATTTATGTCAATGTACATTTAAAATATAATTTTCATACATTATTTATCAAACACTTAGAGCATTCCACAACAACACATTTATTCAAACTCTTAGGTCTTAGATTCACGGTGAGAAGAAAAGAATTTAACGGCATAACGTAAATCTTTTGGAAACATAAAGCACATAATTTAATACAGAGAAAAATAAAATTACAATTTAGAGTTTCAGAGAAAAATAAAATTACAATTTAGAAAAATAAAGCATGTGTTGTTTCATGCTATAGAAGAAAGCGATCAATCAGCAACTTTTATTTTAGAGTTTCAAGGACAAGACGTGTAGAAGGAAAAGAAATGTGAAAAGCTAGTCATATGGTCTGCTACACTTGTATCTATGATCCAAGGAGCCTTATGATCGAAAGAAATAGACAAAGCTGTTATGCAATTATGTTTCTTATTCAAAGAGTCGGAGAAGAAATAGAATTTTGGAACTGGTTAGAAACTTAAGCAGTTACTCAATTTGTTCCTTGCTGAATAGAGGTATTTTGGCTCCTTTAGAGGTGGTGGCAAATTAATGATCTACTTGAAATCCCTAACTATTAGCTTTTTCTATAATTCGATTACTCTTCGAGTTTGCTAATTTTTCATGTATCTTCCAATAAATTTCTCTTATCTGTCTTGGTTTATTCCAAAAAATCACATCAAATTTTGTCTTTTTCATCTCCCTTCCTTTGATTATGTTACACAGCATTAGTTTAATTGTCATAAAATATTTCATCATGATTTGTCTTCTATTTTTTTTTTTTTTCCTTCTATCTTGAGAGAATATAAATTGGAAAGATGGCAATAGATTCTTTTACAATTTCCATCCAAAAGCTTCATCTAGTTCTTTGTTTAAACCTACCAAAAACTAAAAGCTCGATCCCTCTTAAATATTTTTATATACCGAGCATTAACAGTAGCACATGACCATTTAAAATCATAAAAAATATCAAGCATTTTCCAAAGTATCTTTAAGGTATTAATATATTTTATAATAATAGTATTACCTTATTTAAGTTCTTTGAACTTATTTACAATAATATTAAATACATGGATTGAATAATATGTCTGGACGACCATAGCATCCCAAAACTCTCTTACTTAATAGTTTAATTATTTTAAAAAAATTATGTGATGGTTTCTCTATATTTATGGATAATAGTTCTGCAATTAAAGCATTTTCAGATCCTTTAGATATGGATTTGTTGATCTCTTTAAAACCTACGTTTTGTAATATTTTTGAGTAGCAAAACCCTATGTGGTTTCAGATTTAATTACTAATGATTGTCAGAATGTGTATAAGTTACAATGTTCTATTTGGAAGTGTCTTATCCAATATTATTTGTCGATGCCCTTATATCACATGATAATTTTTAGCTTTGCAAGTTGGATGAAAAAGGTTTTATTTCTTGTAAATCAACTTATCAATATTTTCATTGCCAAAAGGGTAATTTTGTATCAGGTGGAGATTAGTGGAGGTAAGGGTTTATTTCTATACTGTTGACTCCCCATGACTGATAGATTTACTTAACTGGTGGGTATGTGCAAAATTATGTTGTCTCTTTTGTCAAATGAAACTTGAGTTGATTTATCATTGTTTCTTTTTAGTTTTCTCTTGCATGTGATTTGTGGAATCTAATAAAATAGAAATGAGCATATTTTAAGTGTCTACTTATGTGCATAACATTTTTTTATAAGATCATTATATTTAGTTGTAGCTTATAACATGGCCAAACAACCTAATGGCTATATGCAAGGGCTAGTCCTCCTTGTATGGATGGATCACAGGTAAGATGGATGGGTGAAACTTAACTATGATGATTTAAGGATAATGAAATTGATTGTTTGGGTTTTCTCTTAACAAAATAATACTATTGAAAGAGAGAGTTCTCAGTTGTGAAGCAGTAGTTGCTGTCAAAGTTGATCGTCATATTATTTTTTTGATTCATGTGAAATCAAACTCAGAGAAGTTTCAATTTAAGATATCCCTATCCCTAGAGAAATGCATAACTTAATTGAAAATATATGACATATATTTGGATGTTTTGTTTTTTTTATTAATTACTATATATATATATATATATATATATAGGAATTAATAAAAAAAACAAAACATCCAAATATATGTCATATATTTTCAATTAAGTTATGCATTTCTCTAGGGATAGGGATATCTTAAATTGAAACTTCTCTGAGTTTGATTTCACATGAATCAAAAAAATAATATGACGATCAACTTTGACAGCAACTACTGCTTCACAACTGAGAACTCTCTCTTTCAATAGTATTATTTTGTTAAGAGAAAACCCAAACAATCAATTTCATTATCCTTAAATCATCATAGTTAAGTTTCACCCATCCATCTTACCTGTGATCCATCCATACAAGGAGGACTAGCCCTTGTATATTGAGAATGAAAGGAGACTATTAGAGGGATATCCTAAGCTAACCAAAGATATATTTTTTAAACTGAAAATGGTCCTATCAGGTACTAAGTTATTTATGCTATGATAAAGAGAGACCCTTTTGTAATTATGCTAATCCGTTTTACTTTAAAAACAAAAAAACAAAAACATTAATTCTTGTTTTTTATTGTTTTAATGTTGTTCTTATATCTCTCCAATCATGTGTGGTATAATTTCTCATAGGAGACCACAAAATATCTGTTTGGAACAACAGTGTTAATGCAACTACTACTCGTTTAATAAGCAGGATAACATCAATAGATGATGTCTCATCAATTGTTTAAATTTTTAAATAAAAGAGTATTAGATAAATTGTCTATAGCTTTTTTTTTTTTTTTCTTTAGAGTGTCTCTTTTTCTCTCTTTCTTTTTCCCACCAAGGACCTCTGATACCCTCAACCACTCCTTTATTTTTTTTTCACCTATCTTTTTTTTTCAAACCCATTAGATCGAACCAATCCAAAATTTAAACCGATCCAAAAATAAATAATTTATTAATAAATTAAATAATATTAATATATTTATTTATATTAATAAAAGTAAAAAAATAAAAACAAAATGATAGTATAATTTGTTATATTCCACTCATAAATAAATTAAAACAAAAAAAAATATGAAGATGAGAGATGAAAATAAACTCAACCACTCCTTTATTTTTTTTTTCACCTATCTTTTTTTTTCAAACCCATTAGATCGAACCAATCCAAAATTTAAACCGATCCAAAAATAAATAATTATTAATAAATTAAATAATATTAATAAATTAAAAAAATTAAAACAAAATGATAGTATAATTTGTTATATTCCACTCATAAATAAATTAAAACAAAAAATATATATGAAGATGTGAGATGAAAATAAACTCAACCACACATCGCACCGCTCTACAACGAAAACTGTCTCCTTTGGAGAAACGGCAACGTCTCTCTCTCTCTTTGCACGTTGGGTTGCTGTAGCCTTCTCACCCGTGTGTTTTGGTAATTAAGTTCCTTTATACAAGGTTGACAACATAGATTATAACTTTAATTCTAACTCTAGCTAAGGTTGATTTCCTATATGAACTCAAATTCTAACTCCCAAGTAATTCTAATCAAATTTAAATTATGACTCTAACATCCTCCCTTAATTTATTTTTTTGAAACTTCAAATTGTTTTTTTAGGTACGCAAATGCTTAGGTCATCATATATTTTATAAAAATATATATAACTTGATCTTTAGTATTCCATCTGGATCACTTTGTTCTCGATCACTTAATCACTTAGAAAGTGATATTTCACATGAATATGTCTATTTTTATAATAATTAATTATATTTTTTTAATAATTTTAATATTAAAAATTATCATAAAAAATTTAGTCCATACATCTGGCACGAATCTCAATCCTTCTAGTAAATTTATGAATAAAAAATAACTTGTGTTGCTACTATAGTGTATGCTGTTTATGTAATTAGCTTTGCTATAATGGACTACTTTTTAGAGGATTATGAAATTGCTCTATATCCTAAGAAGAAAACAAAACCAAATGTGTTTTTTCCACTATCAAGATTACCTACATAATCATTCTTAGTAAATATCATGTCATAAAAAATATTAAAATCTCAAGTTTCATTCAGATAACATAGGATTCTCTTTGCTACTTAGAGATGAACTTCTGTTGAATTCTCCATATATCTACTTATCAGGCTGACTCCCTGTTTATAAGTACTTTCAACCCTTTTATTATTATTATCAACATAGCTGAGCTTTAAACATGTTTTAATTAGAGTATTTTTAAACATATTTTAACTCCATATCTAGCTGAGCTTGCTTTTATCCATCTTTAACTTTTCAGGAACCTTTCTAGCGTATTTTTTGATAAATAAATTTTTTTATATCTTATCGCTCAATTTCAATGTCAAGATAATATTTAATAAATCTCCAATCAATCATATCAATTTTTTTTTATAAATGATTGAAACTCATGAACCAGCATCATTACTAGTATAAATTATATCATCCACATAATTTCACATTTCTAAAGGGTTAATATAAATAAAATATATATTAATATTAGGTTTAAAAATAATAAAAAAATAATTTAGGTCTTTATAAATATTTTTTTCTAAAAATATAAAAATATTAAAAATATGAAATGTGAGACACTGGTTTTGGATGGGATTATACTATTTTTTAATATGACCCAAAAATAGTGTCACCAATTCCAAAACAATGTACCTCAGGTTTTCAAAAATATTTTTGTGTCCTTAAAAGTCTTGTATAATATTATTTAAGTACTTTCTGTTCAAAGTTGTGATAAATTTATCTTAAATTAAGTAAAATAAAAGGTCATAATTTTACACATTTAAAGGGATGAAATAAATTGAATATATATTTTAACGGCTTAAAAATCGAAAAAAAATAATTTATGTCTTTGTAAATTATTTTCAAGATTTTCTAAAATTTTAATTTTTTTGAAAAAGGTGGAATATGAGTTACATTCTTTTTGCATAGGATCTCCAAGAAAAACCTTATTCAAGAATAATGTAACTCAAGTCTTTATTTTTTTTAAATTTTAGAACCTCATTAAACCTTCTATAATATTAATCAAGCAGTTTTTATCCCAAAGTTATGATAAATTCACCATAGACTGTGTAAAACAAAAAAATCATAATTTCACACTTTCAAAGAGTTGAAATATTTTTTAAAAAAAATTTACCTCTTTTAATTAGCTTATAAATAAATGAATTCATTTAGGCATTTGTAAGTTATTTGCATGTAAAAATTTGAGAATTTTTGGAAAAATTAAAATATAAGTTATATTATTTTTTGATTGGGGATACACTGGTTTTTGTATAAGACCCAAAAACAATGTCATCCAGTGAGACTTAGGTCCTCAAAAACCATTTTGTGTCCTTAAAATCTTACAAGACCTTCTATAATAATATTCAAGTGATCTTTGTCCCAAAGCTGTGGTAATTTCATGAGATAAAATAAAAAAAATATAACTATTTTAATAGCTTAAAATTATAAACAATAACCTAGGCTTTTGTAAGTTATTTTCAAGTTTTTCTTAGGATTTTAATTTTTTTTGAAAAGATGAGATGTCAGTACAATGTTTTTTGGATGAGGTTACATTGTCTTTGGATCCTATACAAATAACTCAGGTCTATTATTATGCAAAAATATTATTTTTTTATGAAATATTAAAAATATCTAATGAAGCCCTTGTAAGCATAAAGATCTATAATTATGCTATGTCAATAATGCGGAAATAACCTAAATGCCAGGATTGAAATCAAATGCATAGATCTAATTATACGATGCGTACCTTTTGATGCCATATGTTCAGAGATCCCGTTGATCTGCTAAGCACCGTCTTTAATCCAAGATAGCTACAAGCACCGTCTTTAATCCGACCGTTCCAATCACGCGCAATCTGAAAGAGTACAAGAGTAGACCCTTTCTCCTCTCTTCCTATCCTTTCACAGAACCCTCAGAGATTGATGGATTTTTGGGGAGAGGGTTTTGGGGAGAGAGTCAAGAGAATAACTGAAATCCCTCAAATGTATGTAACATAACACACTCTCTTCCCCTTAGAGGTCCTGTCCTTTTATAGGCGAGAGCAGAGGGTCTACGATAAGATCTCAGAAGATTTCCTCCCATCAAGGTTATCTCCTGATGAATCGTTCCGTAAATGGACTCAATCTATTGGCTAAAATATCTAAACGGAATCCAATCAGTTATCTTATCCAATCATTAAAGGGGCCACAATAAACCTAACAACCTGTTCATCCGCACATATGGAACCATCATCATTCTCTAATTACCAGCCAAGTAGATGAGTCGAATAAGCGAATCTAATGAGACTACTTCATCATTGAAAGTTGATACTTATAGAAAAACTATCAGCTCAACTATAAATATCCACTACAATCTCGTTCTTTTATTTCACGATCTTTCTTTCCAACATTGAATGCTGAGAAGAGGGAGTATTTCTTATGTCGTTGCTTAGGATAAAATATAACACTTTTGATGTTGAAAATGTATAATTTTGTTTGTAATATTTGGATAGTTTATCATAAAATTTTGGGTTCGAATTTTATTTTTATTATTTATTTATTAATAAACTCTTTATTTTTTTATTAAAATAATATGTAATCCATTTCAGTTG
>LVTN01000625.1:94311-114134 GCA_001649415.1 Musa itinerans | reverse complement strand
GGATTTTTGGGGAGAGGGTTTTGGGGAGAGAGTCGAGAGAATAACTGAAATCCCTCAAATGTATGTAACATAACACACTCTCTTCCCCTTAGAGGTCCTGTCCTTTTATAGGCGAGAGCAGAGGGTCTACGATAAGATCTCAGAAGATTTCCTCCCATCAAGGTTATCTCCTGATGAATCGTTCCGTAAATGGACTCAATCTATTGGCTAAAATATCTAAACGGAATCCAATCAGTTATTTTTTTTTTTGCAATTCAATTAATTCAACTCTTAAAATTTTCAAATTTTTTTTATCAATTTAAGCTAAAATTATAATTATTTTTGTCATAATTTTATTGTTTTAAGAATATTTATATGTATAATTTTAATATTAATACTAATTTTTATTTTTAGTTTTATGGATATAAATAAATATATACTAATATTATTTAATCTATTAGCTATTATTTTTTTTGGACCGCCTTAAATTTTAGGTTGCTTCAATACATTAGCTTGGTTCAATGTAATGAGTTTGAAAAGGCAGAGAGATGAGAAAAATACAAAAGAGTAGCTAAGGGTGCTTTTATCATTTTTGAAACTAAGAGGTTTTTCCTATTCGATTTGCCCAATAGTATTATAAAAATTAAAAGTAATAACAAAGCTATATATATCACATCTTTATTTGAATCGTGTATTGTTAGTGTTAAAATTGGACAACTATTTATGTCACGGGGTGGAGCCGTCCGGTTCACTTCCTAAGGATTTTTGTGTATTAAGAATCGAATCTTTGAGAATGAAGGGCTAGGATGACTTTCCTTAAGTATAATCTCTATCTTAGCACTGAAAACATAAATCTTATGTTTAAAACGTGATAAATCTAATGTTTAAGTCAAGGAGCGGGAGTATAAAATTTTGAATCATCAAACATACTTGAGAGGCTCATTGAAAGAAAATATTTCTAGAATAAAAAATATACTTATGATATGTCGAGTCGTGTCGAATCTCTAGAGTGACTCAAAATATTAATTATATCACACGTTAATAAATATTTTATCAATTTAAATCTTAAGAGTTGAATTTCACATAGTATGTCTATTTTAATTGTTTAAGTTTTTTTTCATGTAATGATATTAATAAAAAATTTAATAATAACTTAATATCTCATTTAATTCTTCTATCTTATTTTCTTTTTTATTAAATGAAAGTCACCCAAATTTTTAGAGAATCACTAAGACATGATTTTAAGATGATTAATATAATATTTTTTATTTTTTTATAAATTTTATGTTGATTAATTATCAAAATTAAAAAAAAATTAAATAAGTTATGTGATCAAGTGTACCTTAATTTAATTTTGAATGCAAAAGTATGCGTACATTTTCTTCCAAGTAAATAAAAAAGCGAATATGGAGAGCATCAAACCAATAGTGAGGATAAAATATCCTAGTTTAATTAAATTTAAAAATCAATATAAATTATAAGAATTATGAAATAATGGATGTCACGATTGAATGCTTTCAATCAATATTCAAAGCTAGCCAAGTTCCAAGATCAAATTCCATCTTTATAGCTTACATTTGCCCTCCCCCAAAAATAAATATATAATTTAGAAAACAGAAAAAAGTTGCTTGATGTGGTGCCCATCTTAACCTGAAAAACTAATTGGTCCTACCTACGACCCATGACCCATAGAGTCCTAACAATCTAGTTGGGCCTCCATATCTGTTGAGGTTGATATGAGGCCCATTTTAATATACAAACCAATTGGACCTTTATTAATACACATAGCGCTTACTTTGTTGCTCAATTGTTGCATGATGGCTAGTCAATTTGACATATAATGATACATGTGCTATCTACCTTGCCACTGAGGTGAGGCCATGACAAATCTCAAGGATCCTCAACTTCAACCATGGTAGTGCAAAGCCAATGTAAATTGTAGGCACGTTCGTTTCAACTACCAAGCTGAAATCAATCCTTGTGGTTTATGGCATTAACAAGAAACCTGCAGTGAGAAAAGAGAACGAAGAGCACTAATAATACTTGCTGCATTGCACCAGCCAAACAAGGAATCATCCAATACTTGTACCATTCCATACCATCCGATATCATCCAAAACGAAAAAAAAAAGAAACAAATACCTGGTCCATATGATCGATCACATGATCCAATATCATTTCATTTGTCAGACCAGAAAATATCAATTATACACAAGATACCAGTCGATCTTTGGAGACATAATTATTATGAGCCACAAGTAAATGAAAAAATGGAAGTCAATTGTTGTGAACGTTTATAAATAAATAACAATCACATAGCAGTCAAAAATGTCTGATACAATCAGCAACAAACATGTATATAATAAAGAAGGCTGCTAACACCGCACAAAACAGGTTGAAAAACATTACCACTAGAACAGTGTATCAATCTGTGTGCCTATATTTACTATTAAAGCAGTAAGCAGTAAATCAACTATGTATTATCTCCATCCTTGGTTGTACTAAAAACATATGAATGGAAATGCACAGGCCAGGAATCCAACTAGGAAGCAAAAACCTCATACGACTTTGAAAACCAATAAGACCTACAAAAAAGATATTTTTTGAGGCAGGCAAGGAAGAGATGGAAAATGACAAGACAAATAAACTTGTTTCATATAACATATTCATCCTACTCATCACTGTCCAACTCATGGCACTTGCTAATATGATTTTTAATTGCTTCACCAAGAAGCTCCTTCATCGCATGCAGACATCAAGGTGGCACATGGCAAGGATTCATAGCCCAACCCAATATGAGCGGCCATTGCTGTTATGAACTGGTGAAGTAGTGGGAGAAGTAACACACCACTCGTACCAGACCTGTATAATGGAGGTGATGAAAATGAGGTGGTAATATCAAAAAAGAAAAGAATATTCAGCAATGACCAAACTAAACAACTGAAGCATGGGAACCTTCGAAGCACTTGAGCATCGCCAGAAGTGGACTTCTAAAGGAGATCCTGTAGGTACAAAGAGAGGTGTCCGCAGAGGAAAGAAGATCGGGAACCTGATTGAGACACGTGGAGGGAGGGTAATATTAGCAGTTCTATAAAGCACAAGTGGTTGATGAGATCACAATGAGGTCTGGTAGTACCAGCTAAACATGTTTGGTGTTGCAGTGGATGGTTCAATGCCAAGATGTACATCTTTATAAAGTGCTGCATCAAAATAACCAGCGAAACCTATCCAAAACCAACCATGAGAGAAATGAAAGCAGACTTGGATATGATCCCTCTAAATGTCAAAACTTCACAAGTAAAGATGTCAGAAACCAGTCAACAGCATACCATGCACCACAGCCGATCCGCTGTCCGAAGGTATCTCAAAACATAACTTTTTATATCTTTCATTGCTTTTCTTGGAGTATTCTGGATGTGTAAATGTGAACACCTGATCAAGAAGAAATAAATAAGGTTAAAAAGGACCAAGAGGAATGAACATAACCCCGAAGACCAAGCTAAGCACCACAATTTAAGAGACACAGCTACCAAAAGACAGGCAATAAAAAGATTAGCTAGTTGATTTATGGAATAATGCATCTGCTAATCCAAAATCATAAAAAACAAACACAAAAATGAGGCAGATTCTCACAGGCTGAGACAGAGCAAGCCTTGCTACACGGTGCAGTTTTACAACGTATGCAGTTTCGAAATGTGCAAGATCCTTATGTGACTTCACCTGCACAAATAAATCTGTGTCAGCATTAAACGACATTAAAAGGAGGATGGTTTGAGTTTTCTAATGACATACATCATTATATAACTTTGTTGCTGTCACAGGTTGAATAAAGCTTGTATATCTGGAGACGTCACCAACAATCTAATAATTTCTTCTATGATAAATGCAATACCAACATAATTAAAACCAAGAACCACTGGGTTCAATAAGAAAGAACTCACGATGACGGAATAGAAATCCCATCTGCCTTTAAAAACCTCTGTGCTCCATCAAGACATTCAGGTGAGAGTTCATTATCACCAAATGATCCCAGCAGCTCACTCACCTAGCACAAGATGATTGTAACACTTCTACAACAAGTATTTCAAAACATGGCACCAAAAAGTGGTAGTTCCTAACCAAGATATCAGCTTTTTCTGGGGCATTCCAGCAACGCATATCACTTGAAATTATAGTAACTATGTCTTCCCATCCTTCCAATTTAACCAAACTCTGTCACAGAACAAGAGAGTCAATCGTGAGTTGCTGACTAGTACATTGTGTACCAATGTAAACATTGTCAGCAGTGTCTTAAAATGAAACCCACTTTAGTCCGAAAGCCAAATATTGTAGTACTTCAAGCAGTTTAATAAATTCCACTGAGATACAATTATATTCACTAAATAGTATCCACATTCTGGTGAACTTCTAGGGAATAAGAGACCAGAAACTACAACCATTGGGTAAATTATTTAATGATGCAAGAGACTATGAATGAATCTTTACAGCCTGTTTAGATTGAGCAAATTGGAGAGAACAGTAGAAACAAATTTTCTCATGAGGTAATAAAATAATAGTCATAGGAGAAAATTTTAAAATCAGTCATTTTCTCCTCTCATATTCTTCTCTTGCACTTTCTTTTAGAAATTACCAAACATAGTGCTTATCCCAACAACTGTCCAGAGAAAAAATGAGCCATGACATCCAGCCTCCATTCAGTCCCCTTTTATTACTATGACAATCCAATAATAACTAGCATCAAGAGACAATAAAACATGATAACCGTCCAAGATTAAAAACCAACTCACATGAAGTGTAATGACGGCATTGGGATTTTTCTCTACAGCATAAACTTTTAATTTCCGACCTGTTTCTTCTGCTGCCTGCAGTATAATCACTTTGATACGTAAGACATCTAGAGACTATGTAAGAAAGACAAAACGAAAAACAGCATAACAGTTGCAGAATGAAGTTGAAGCATTAAGTTTAGCCGGCCTATATAAATCCATGATGAGATAAAGGGCAATTTTGAGTAAAGCAAGTTTTCTGGCATGTTTAACAATAAAACTTACTAAAATGTAATTAGTAATTATTATTATAGTAACAACTTATAGAATGAAGTAGACAATGCATGCCCTTAAGGATCAATTCCTAATATTTTTTAACTGAAATGGTGGGACAGATATAACAAGGAGCCATAAGGACCCAGCCATCTATAATTGTTGGCTATATCGATCCTTTCCCCTCATTGAGCTTCGACTTAAGCTATAATGCAATATCACAGGTCAAACCACGAGGCAACAAATTTGTTATTATCTCTGATAAAGGTAATAGAATACCTCTACCCTGGTTCTACCTCTAATCTTAATCCTAATTGACATGCTTTCCTATACATACATAGGTCTTCTTAAAACATGTCCATACCAATTGAGAAGTTATACTTCATTGTATCCTTGATAAAAACTGCCCTTATTTATTCATAAATTACAAGATTCTTTAATCTTATTTCCTAGGAAACTCATATATCCATTTCAAGATTGCATTTATTTTTCATGGAATACTTTCTCCTTGGAAAAATCCTTTTCCACCATTTTCCTTTGCAATCAATAAGGGAAAAAGTGTGCAATAAAAATTCTGCAATGAGAGATCAGAGTAAAAAAGACACAGATCTGAACTTTGAACAAAAAAAATCCCAACTGCAGGAATACTGGGAAAAAGGCAAAATTATAGAGGACGATAGCTATCACAAATCTAATTGTGTATTCTGAAAATTCCAAGCTAGGAAGCTCATCACCACTTAATTTGATAAGAACACTTCTATATGTTAAGAATTAGACCAAATACTCGTACTATGCAGATGTAAAAATGTCTGGAGTTGATGAGAAGCATAAACAAGACCAGAAAATATTTACCAAAGAAATAACCTAAAAGACCATTTTAAATATAACCTGTCCAAGATGGCCTAAAGGAACCAAACGAGAAGTTACTGGCCAACAAGAATCCAGAGAAGGGATTACTTAACAGAAAATGACCAAAATATAAGTTCCTTTAAGTGGCAAGCCCAAAGAAGATCTCATATCATCAAATATTCACTATAGGCAAGTTGTCATTATTTCAAACTATTACAAGTCTTACAACATGATATACACTGTCGAATGCAGTTCTGGTAATATGTCCTGCTTCCTAGGATGGTTTTGTATATTCACCGGTGGTTTCTCTTCTTAAAATAATGTAAAAACTATTGGTGGGTGCATGTGTGAACCCACGTTTTAAAGAGGACGCTCATCAAACATGGTGGTCTTGTAGCCATCTGACAGATTTCTTCCTTTAAGATACCATTTGAAGAGGATTTTTTCGAGCCAAATTCTTCTCAAATGTGAAAGTCATGTTGAGGCAAAAGAAACTACCTGCAAAGATGCTCTTACAAGTGGTCCTCTTCCAGCTCCCACAACCATTAGTACCTTATGTAGATGAAAATAAATGTTGGTCATTTTAGAAAAAAGAGAACAGAATGTATCATAATACAATAAAATTATCTATTTAACAAGTCCAAACACCACACACTTCATGGAAAATTCAAGACAGATGTGAATTAAATCTCACGGTTATTTTTGTTGATGCGTTCTCATCAGGGACCCTGTCAATCAAAGCTTTGCAAACTGCTCTTTGGTACTGTAACATATAACACAACATAAGCCCCATACTTGAGCTAAACTAAAAAGATGAGCTAATATAGCAAAATAACTATACATACAGGATACACTGGGTAATTCTTTTTAGCCAATAAAATGTCATAAAGATTAACTAGAAATTTCACTCACTTGAACATGCATTTATCATCAATTTTTAATAGAGTGATGTTGATAATTACAATATATAGTAAACCTCATACATAAACTGGCAGCAATTTGTAACAAGTATTACCAAGTGTTAGTGAAATATATTGTCATACAGGATCATATAGTCATATCCAAGAAGTGCTGTACCAGAAATTCAGATGTTCTTATTGCATCCACAAAATAGATAATGATATGGGAAACAAACCTGACTATATTTAACTATATCTTTTTCAAATGTCTCATAAGTTTGAGCCTCCAGATTATCCATAAGAGGCTGTATCAAAATAGAGCTATGACCATTAAGAGTTTCATTGACTGGAGCTAATCAATAACTGATTGATGAATATGGCTAATAAAATTTACCTGCAATGGAGACTGCAGAAAGTCCCTGTAGCCAAGCTGTAAGAGGACTTAAATAAGTTGAATAATGACAGGAGCAGTAATAAAATACTACATCAAAATCCTGATAGTAATTACAACCTCAAAACGTTCTTGCTCAGGAAGAGGATCCATCCGTTGGTATAAGTATGCAATATAATCCAGGTAAGGCCTCAATGCATGCCGAGTAGGTATAACTAATGAAAGAAGGTGGCTTTTTAAGGGAGATTGATCAAAATGCACTCTACATTAGGTGCAAATAAGCATGCAAATGAATGAAAAAAATAAAAGACAACTTCAAGCAGTATGCAGCTCCAATGATTCATGACAAAATTTCTGACCTTCAAGATGACTATCATCATCATTAGCAGGCAAAGCTTTGATGCTTTCCCCAGAGATGTTGTGAAGCAAGCTTCCAGAAATTACTATCTACAATAAAAACATTGAGTGAGGAGGATTTGTAGGATGAGCAAAACCAACTTTGCATCTATTAAGCTCACTTACTACATATCATACTAGAAAAAAGTAACACAAAAATATCAGTCATTGGAGAGTATTTACAGCCAACATGGAAAACACAGGTTGATAGTTACAAAAACACTTCCAATATAAGACATAGGAAAATCCCTTTTATGTTAATTAATGGATAAACAACAAACATAAATCATTAGAAAAACTCACCTGAACAGAATGATTGAAGAACTCCGTTACAAACTTCTGATGTCGTTTTGAAAGACAAGGGTATCCTCTTGCATTGGTTAAGAAGGACTATTAAAACAAGAATATAAACTAATGAGAATTTCAAATGCAAACAAAACAATCAATTTAGGGGTACATTCCAAATTTAGCCTTCAAATCTGAGAAAATGTACATTGGTATAAATGACAGCTGCTCTAACTGGCTCTCCAAACCACCGTCCAATGGAGTTATTCGATGGCAGAGAACTCCTGATTCATGTTTTCCAACTTAGAATCCAACTTTGAGAACCAAAATGTACTTCAGGTAAATTACAGTGGCTACCAAAAATATGGTGAAGGAACCAAAAAAACATGATCATTCTCACTTACAAAATGTCAAGAACTACACATAGTTGACTGTGATGCTCACATAGCAGCCGAAAAGAGTTCCACCACTCCCATGAATCAAACATTCTTCCACCCTGCAGAAAGCAGTGGGTGATAACCATAGCTTATGAAAGGAAGATTTCCAATGAGAAGATCAGACATGACACTGGAAGCAATATAGGCAAATCAGTTCTTAGAACAGTGTTGTGATTTTAGTGACCAAAACTAAAGATTGGTTCAATTAGCTGTAACTACTAAGCTTTATGCATCATTAATAGGTTTCATCTTAACAAAAACAATTATTTAGAGTAAAAAGATAGCTGTAAATTGATCAACCATGAAGTAGTCAACAAGTAACCAAACAAGGTATCCACAATTGCACTTACTGAAAAGTCAGAGTTTGCATTTGCAGAACCATCATCCATGGGTTCAGACTTCTCCAATGGTACCCTAAGCCACAACTTATAAAAGAAAGAGCACGATAAGAAATATAAAATAGACAAATTTTGGTGCAGACTATAAGAAATATAAAAGAGTGCAACACTGCATTGTCATGCAAATAAGAGATTTAGCTGTCGGAAGATACCTGCATGTTATTTGTACTTTGCAAGATTTGATTTACACATTTTGCATAATTACCACAAGAAGCTCTCCTAGGAGGGGGTAAAATGCAAGCCTGCAATACATATTTGGAAGTATATTATCATTTTAATGCTGGAGGCATGTAGAGGAGAGAACAAGTTATCTCAAGTATCTGCAACAACAACTAATGACCAATGTCCTAATTCACAACATTTAGCTTTATATAAGGCAACACTGGCAGTTAAATTAAATGCAATCAACTCCTTTTTTTAATGTTTTTAGTAAAGTCCTCTTAGATCTACCTCTATCTCTCCTAGACTCATTGATTCTGATCAACTCACTTCATCCATCCAATGCATCTATGTATCTCCTATGGAACATTAAAATCCCATCTTAAATGGTTTTACCAAGGATTGCAATTTTGCTAGGACTAGTCTGTATCAAACAATATTTACCGGTCTGAACGTGAACTGGTACATGGACTACCCCCATTTCGGACAGTCCAGTCCAGTCCATTTTCTCTAAAAAGAACCTTCAATTATGGCTCACAATTTCACAAATTGCGAGCCCTCTTCTCCATATGTGTCGAGCCCGCTATTGTCTAATGCCGCCCACTGCACACCACCAACCTCTTTTCTAGGTATGCTTCTTCCCCTTCCTCTGCCGCCTACTCCTCTTCCTTCCCCTTCCTCTGCCGCCTACTCCTCTTCCTTCCCCTTCCTCCTTCCTCCTCCACGCCTCCTCTTCTTCCTCCTCCGTGCCTCCTCTTCTTCCATCCTCTTTTCTTCTTCATCTTCGGTACATATCGGTATACCGACACAATACACCAATGCTGGCGGTCCATACGGTCCAGCTTGGGACCTATCCAGTATGAGATAGCATGCTGTTAGAACCCTAGCAGATTCTAAACTTGGGGTTGATCTCTTTAGGGGATCGGCCTCCTTGGAACTCTATAGGGGTTCCTCCCTCCAAGTTGCTGCTCAAAGGTTGCAGAAAAAATTCATCTATTGCTTAACAAAAGAGGAGGAATACATGGCTATTTATAGGGCTTCTAAACCCTAACTCCTAATAGGACTCCTACTCAAGACTCTTACTTCTAGCCAACTCCTAATAGGACTCCAACTTAAGACTCCTATTCCTTTACAACTTCTAATTCTTCTCTAAGAAATAACCTCCTAACCCTAGCCCCTCTTTAATAAGGGTTGGCTTAGGTAGGTTTTACATAAATGCCTCTCACAATTAGGACTCTCCTAGTTAGAGTCCTAACAGACCCGCCCTCTACTTAGAACTAAATAAGACCACTCAAGCGAAAGCTCAAGTGATGATGAGGACTTGGAAGAAACCAAAAAAAATTTATAAAACAAGATATTATGAACACAATGTTAGGATCGAGTCAGCACTAAGAGGGGGGGACGGGTAAATTAGTGTGTATGTAAAAATTACATTGAGTCAGAAATCTCATTCGATAAAATTGTTTCAACAAAATCCGTATAGGAAATATGTTTAACGTGAAAGCATACAGAAGCGTAGTGAAAGTAAAGTAAGACAGTTTGCAGTAAAGGTAAATTACACAATAGAAATGCAAATCAGATTTTTATAGTAGTTTGGTCGTCGTGACCTACATCCACTCCCGATTCCTCTTCCGTCGAGGCCACCGGCATCTACTAACGATCTTCTTTCAATGGGCAAAGATCAACTACCATTTTACACCCCTCTTCTCCTTTTCATAAGTTCAGGAGAGAACCTTTACACCCCTACTACCTCCTCTCTTAAACTTCACCAACACTTAGCTTGAGAGGAGTTCTCACAAGGTTATAATAACGTTTTTCTTTCTTTTTACTCTCAGTTCTTATGTATGTTAACCAAGGATGAGAGGGATATTTATAGGCTCCAAATGGGTTGAAACTTGGAGTAAAAACTAGTCTCATCCCGGGTCTTCTGGGTACTAGCGATACCACCGCTAGTGCTGGGTGGTACCAATACTTACAACACTGATACTAGGCGGTACCATTGCCCAGTCTGGTGGTACCACCGCCTATGACACAGTCTCAGAGACTGTGTCTAGGTGGTACCACTACCCAAACTAGCGGTACCACCGCTTGATAATCTCGGAGACTGAGCCACTGATAGTTTCACCTATTGGGTCAATGTTTAGGCCTTTCACTTAACCCAACACAGCCCAAACTTGGGCTTAATTGGCTCATAATTGAGTTTACCCAATTCCAACCCAATTACACCTAAAACTTGCTTTGATCTAGACAATTATTACAAAGTTAAACCAAATGTTGTTCGGCATGTCATTGGTTCATCAACGCCTCGTTTGATTCTTCAGTGCATCGACGCCTCGTCCGATTATTCGGTGCATCATCCTCTCTTGTGGCCAATTGCCCAATTGGCCAGTTGACCTGTAGCAGATTGGACGTAAAAGATTAGTGGTTTATATTGAGAATTTTTTGATGAAACCAAAGGGAAATCCACTGTTAGGAAGTGTCAAAGCTATCTTAAAAATTGTAGAAATTTGGATAGAAAAAATGCAGTAGCAAGATTAAACAGACTATGCTATGCAGTTGGAATTCTGTAATGTATCTTTCGTCGTAGAGATGAAAATTTTGCGACGAAAAGTTTATGCAGCAATTTTGGAATTTTTTTTTTTTTTTTTTTGGTTTTTCGAATAAGGATAACTAAATTGCAGCAGCAGTAAGGTAGGAAATCAGAACCTGTTGCAATTCACGGGGAGATCAAAGGATGATCTGCGGTGGTGGAGATGATGACGGAATTTGGCGACGATCTTTTAAGCACTTGTGAGAATTGTTTTGGGCGACTATGAAGGGCTGATGGAAGGGCAGCGAGATGCCAAGAACGCTGCTCTGATACCAGGTGTTAGAACCCTAGCAGATTCTAAACTTGGGGTTGATCTCTTTAGGGGATCGGCCTCCTTGGAACTCTATAGGGGTTCCTCCCTCCAAGTTGCTGCTCAAAGGCTGCAGAAAAGATTCATCTATTGCTTAACAAAAGAGGAGGAATACATGGCTATTTATAGGGCTTCTAAACCCTAACTCCTAATAGGACTCCTACTCAAGACTCTTACTTCTAGCCAACTCCTAATAGGACTCCAACTTAAGACTCCTATTCCTTTACAACTTCTAATTCTTCTCTAAGAAATAACCTCCTAACCCTAGCCCCTCTTTAATAAGGGTTGGCTTAGGTAGGTTTTACATAAATGCCTCTCACAATTAGGACTCTCCTAGTTAGAGTCCTAACACATGCCTTAGGTTTTACCTTATTCTATCCTCCATCAAGGATACATCTAACTGTTCAAAACATTATCAAGGATTCCCCATGTAGCAAACTTCATCTTTGACTATCTTAAGGCCAGATAGTATCTATCTCATATGAATCTCAAAGAAAATAGATACATCACTGATATGGATGATTAGATAAGGATATCTGGCATGGGTGCTAGGCAAAAAGTCGTGTATAAATAGGCATGCACCAAGATCCAAATATATAAGAAGAAAGAGAAGGCAAACGACTGTCACAAACTCTTCTACCATGACAATAGTAACCCATAACAAGATATGAATACAGAAGACTTGCAAGAGTATAAACCTGCAAGGATAGATGTGAAGCCCATGCAATTTCTTGCTTCAATGTAATTTCTGAGTCAAATCGAACTTTTTCATCGTCTGAATCTAAGTCAATCCATGAGCTAATTTTACCTAGACAAAAAGTTAAAACACTTCTGTCAGCCAATAAACAACATCCCTGCAGGCTAACAGGCAAGCAAAATAACATAATTTATTAACCTGTAACAAGATTAGCAAGTGACAGAGAATATGTAACACATGATCATTTAATTTTAGCTTATCAAGTTTTGGAAGCACAAATATATATAAATTTGATAATCATGATAATCTAGTGGTCCTTCAAGTACATAATTTGAACCAAACCACACATTGATTTGTAGCCCTTTTTTTTCACTTACAACTTGGTTAGCAATGGTGAGAATGTGTCGAGTAAAAAAAAAACAGTTGCTTTTTTTTCAGTCTCTTTTCAAGACTCAGTAGGTATCGGCATACCAAGACTCAGTACAATGATATGGTATCAGTTCTTACCCTGATTGGTACATCACAAATACACGAAATTGCGAACCTTGATTTGTGCAACATGTGATGAAATGTATCAGTATAAGAACCGAACCAGGAACAATTAAGTGACAAAGAAGTTGGTCATAGACTGAATTTTTCAAAAAACATACTGTTATGAGTTTGTGATTATATAACTTGAAGTGACATTATAAAATTTATAATAATGACCAAGTTTGTGTACTTAATAGTGAAGTCTCCATTTGTGTATACATGAAAGCTTGACCATTTAACAGAACAAACAGCTTCTTGAAATTCGAAATTAAAATCACACGCTGTTACTAAAATGATGTTTTTAAATCCAAAGCACTATATTATGGGCAGAAGATTGGGACCATTAACCCAATTATACAACTTTAGAGACATAATAATTTGCATATATATAAATAGAAATGCTTGATATGGGTAAAATTATCCCATAAAGTAAACTCCAAACTACTTTTTCATATACTATGGGAAAGGATTGTCACAAATTAAATAAGAATATAGCCTTGTTCATGAATTAATTCCAAACTACAACACACCAGAAAAAAGTTCAGACACCATTTCTTTATCTTTGAAGTTCTTTTACTTATTTACCACTTCAATCCTTTAAAATACCACAATTCCAGCACAAGTTTCAAAAATTATGCCGAATACCAAAAAATTCTCAATTTTTTCATGTATATCATTCTATATATTTCCTCCCAATTTTTTGATATAATCGTTGTTGATGAGCCTGCTACCTGACCACCTGTGATCTTCCCAGCTTCTTATTCTCCTCACATCCTAGTTTCACATTCCCACCTTTCTATCAACATTCTTAATGCTTTACTTGGATGTCATATTTCACCAAATATACACTTCCTAAATTGCATATATGTATTTTCAAACAAATATATATATATATGACAATTGTAAAAGGTTCCAATAGCAAAAATTTAAATACATTTCTTTTTTATTTAACTGGGAATATGGAATTTTTTTTTTCACTTCCATCTGGAGAAGGTGGCCATCAGGCCTCATCCTGCATGTGCACCAAGCTACGAGCACTCTTTTGTCATGATCTCTAGACTCTCTACCTTCTCTTTGATCTTTTTCTCCTATATAATTGGGTTACATTAGCGTAACAAAACATGCTAAATAGCATCTCACCTTCTCTAATGAATGATCTTATACATCAATGTCTCTAAAGTTCTGCCTTCCTACAAATTGTTTCAGCCCTCCAATCAGTTACCATTCTTTTACAAATGTACTTATAATGAATGCAACCAAATGCTTAATTGTACTTATAATCAAAATGAATTGTCTTAACCAAGGATCGTAGTTTCGTACCGTACCAGAGTTCGAGTGTAGCTCGGTATATATATATATATATATATATATATAAGTTTAAAAAAAAGGAGACGTCGCCTCCTTTTTCTGCCCGCATGGGGAGAAGAAACCGAGGTTTCCTTCTCCCAGTGCAAAAAAGGGCGATGAGGCGACATCGCCGCCTCGTCACCTCATTTCTTCTGCCCGCATGGGGAGAAGAAATGTCGCCTCGACAACACTCCGTTTCTTCTCCCCACGATGTCGTCGAGGCTTCTTCTCCCCGCGCAGATGAGCAGAAGTCGTCGAGGCTTCTTCTCATCAACCGCGTCCATCGAGGGAGGGCGGCGATGGATCGGGACTGTCGAGGGAGAGCGACGCTGGATCTCCAGGTTCTCCCTTTTCTTCTCCCTCTTCTTTCTTCTCCCTCAGCTCTCCCTTGGCTAATATCACCTGGTAGCGGGTAGCGACAGTCGAAATCGACTGCCACCAACCGATTTAGGATGGTAACGGGGCGGAAGCAACCCCAATCGACGATACCGTCAGGTAGCGAGCGGTCCGCATACCGAGCTGGTGGCGGGCCGGTATATACCACCTAGTATGGGCGATATTATTCGAAATTAAAATCCTTGGTCTTAACCCACCCTTTAGAGAGGAGAAAGAAAAACATATGGCAACTAAAAGACATTCACCTTTTTTTTTACATGTGTACTTATACTGAATAAAACTAAAAGCCTGATTGTACTTATTATGAAAATGAATTGGCTTAGCCCACTCTTAAGAAGAAGGGAAAACCTATGACAACTACAAGCCTGAAGGTACTTAGTCTGAAAATGAACAGCATAAACATCAAGATATACCCATGTAAACTGCACAGACACTGATTGCATACAAAGCTTACCAACAACATGACTGCTCCATTGTGAAGGGCTAAGAATTAAGTCAGATGCTGCAACAGGTAAAACCAAAGAACCACTTCCTCCATTACTCATGGAACTAGGCCTATAACTAGGATCAATCTGCACCAAGCAGTCAACAAATAAGTATGAATCTGACCAATGACAAAGACAAAGATCAGTATCAACTAGATGGGATTATAAAAAATGTAAGCCTTTGAGATTAACAAACACAACATTAGAAATTGCATTTTCTCAGACTTCCTTGCTTGATGTGTTCCTTATAATTTCTAAGAAATCTAGATCAGAAAGAGGCAGTTCTACAAGAGGTCCAGAGATAAGAGGGTCAAACAGATTTATACAAGCAGATAAACATACAACTTGTATGATAAATATGTACACATCACGAACTACCTTGATGCATCAAATCCTTCACTATCAGCACAAGTTTCAAAATAGCATGTCATAAAGATTGTAGTACTTAAATGCAACCAAACTTTTAAGAAATCTGTACCAGATTATATGTTGCTGACAGTCCATTCAAAGAGATAATAAAATAGGTTATAGAAGAGATGAAAGACACCAAAGAAAAAGGTTGAAGCATATACCAGCTAGTTTTATGGTTGATTATAACATTTTATGTTCAGAATGCTACACGATAATCCATTAATAGCTAGTATAAGCTAACCACTGATCAATATAATTCTGTTAGAAGTATTCTGACTACAATGTAACTCCTAGTATTAAATATACAATCATGAAAGAACATCTGCTATACAAGATGATACTTTTCATATGGTGTTACGTTTACAGACACACAGATATGTAATGACCTTTGCAACTTCCTTTCTTTTGTTATGGCTCAAAAGCGGAAAATATCTTTTGCGTTGCCACTCCTTTACATCCACACAGTACTCAAAAGACTAAAAAGAATACATAAAGATGCTTGCTATTGAGAAGTGGAAATTCAGGATTTTCTTGAATGTCTGATTTATTATTCCATATAATCAGAAGCAGAGACAATAAAGATAATCTAGTGTAGATGCTTCAATGTGCATTAGGGATTAATAGGCAATCTTCAGAAAGAAGAGAGTGCAAGGGTCCATTAAGGATAACCAAAAAAATGCTCAAAACATAATCATACAAACAGCAGTAAAGGCATCTGACAAAGAGCCTCAATTCATACCACTCCAAGTTAAATACCATAATTTCAACATTGTTGGTGTGCTTATAGACCACTCACACAAACTCATAGACTGGTTTGCCTGACTTCTATTGGATTGGCTAATTGACAATAATTAAATCATTTTCTTGTCCACTGGGAGCTTTCAGCTACCATTACAAAGTCACAAATTATTTAGACACAAGAAAAGAGCAGGAATATTGAATTTACGCAGAAAATCAAATCTAAGAATTTTTTTTAATCTAAGAATAATTACCGCTCCTCATATAGCTTAAAGTAGAGCATCCAATCCAAAGATGAGAACTCACTTGTCAACAACAAATAAGGATCAAAGAAAAGAGCAGGAAAACGTTACCAACCAGAGGAGCTACTATGAAGTCAAAACCACCAGAAAGGCTTTCAGCGAGGAGATGAGGCATATCATCATGGAATTCCGTCTCCACTCCACAATACCGTGACTCACTTTTGTCCCCTGGCCTCTGCCCAAGCGGCATTTTGGAAGCAAAGCAACCTAAATCCTCTGGGCGAGCAAAAATGTGCTCTCAAGAAAGAGCACAATAGAAAATAACCCTCAAGATACAGTCTTTCTAGAATGAATTGCGACTTGTACCCAGTCTACTAGAAGATGAGTGTAAAACAACAAAATAGCAATCTTTGGCTATTCCTGGTGTAAGGTTTCAAGCCTCCAAAGGGCAAAGGCAAGAGAAAAGACAGAAAAGAAAAAGGAGCCGTAAGGCAACAGATCGACTCTCTAAGGGTCAAATTCCAGGGGACATCAGCTGCACAGATGATTACAGTTCACAATCCCAACAAAAGGAAAGGAATGGAGGAGCCACTGCAGAATCGCTAAGAATAAGGCGCTGAGGAGCAACAGCGAGACCAGGATTGACGACCGAGTGACCAACCGCTACCGTTTTCCTCCACAAACCCGACGACCGAGAGGGCGACGGCAAAGCGGCGAGGAATAGGGTTTAAGCGGGGTTTCTACGCCAAGGGCCGCTGTCGAGGCTATATAAATATCCCATTTACGATGAGCGCAATGAGGCCCCGAAACCGTTACACGCTTCCCGTTATAAAGCATCATCTTAACTGCTACAACCCGATAGCAAATCGATCGGACTCGGATTCCATTTCCCAATATCCGTACTACAAATGATTGCAAAGGACTCGGATTCGGATTCTAGGTCCCAAGAATTCGGTCCGATACGCGGCGCGACGAGCCTCTGCAGACTCGAGATGGAGTCCCGTGATATGCAACTCGACCAAATCCAGAATGTTGAGATGATTCACGTATCTCAAAGTTGGTCCAAATTTGGTCATTCGGATCAGATGCTGAATCGGATGGAACTAAGATCCGATCCATTTACAGCCCCCATGGCCATGGCATCTTTCATCCAATAGTAACTTTTGTTTTCAAATAAGTTAAATTAAATAAGAGAATCTAATACAACCAAATCCAAACTCGTGCTAAACAATGAATAGAAATCAGATTACCAGTTGACAGTCATAACTAATCTAATCTAAATATCTTATTAGCATGTCTTGCTCTCTTACCCACAGCTAGACACATTAGGGTTTTTATAAATAAATCTTAAATCATAAATGATTCTTTTCCAACTTTAATTTTTAAATCATATTAAGACTCCTAAAATATTTATCAACCTAATCCTTAGCATGTATAACTCAATTGGTTAGTCGTAAGTAAGACAAATAGATTTTTTTTTTTTCTTCTCTTTTTCATTTCGGTATCGAAGCCTATGTAACCCATTTAAATTGGATTCCAATACTTTTGGAAGTAATTTATGATACAAATTATGTTTGAATTGAGATAGTCATTCATCATGTTTGGATTTGAGATGACATTGAATAAAATTTTAATTTAGTATTTGAGCTTACTCGATCTCCTTAAACCGAGTTTTAAATATTCTTTAATCAAATTCCAGATAAATTTAGAAAGGAACGAAGTACCTACCAAAGCACCTATTCTCATCTGATATGATGGATTCTTGAAGAACAGCAGAAATGTCATCCGAGAGCTCTATTGGTCTCCCATCAAACAGCAGAGATGAGATGTCATCATCTTCTGCCACCATAACCTATACTCTTATAACATTTACATCAAAACATTAGAATCAAGAACTAGATTTATCTAACTGAACGTAGCAGAAAAATTAAACCAAACGTATATTGAGCTTAGAGGGAAAAATTAAACCAAACGTAGCAGAAAACAACTGAACGCAGGTTCGAAACAAAGAAAGAAAGAAGTTGTTCAAGTAGACGGTGGTTCAGAATTTATATGCAGAATATGTAAATTAATCAAACATGTGAAATCTGCAGTAGGAAGAAAAGGTCATTAATGTATTTGACAGGAACGAAATGACCGAGAAGCTGGCTTTTAGGCTATATGTTTGAAATTTTTATCTCAAATAAATAACAATGGATCAGATTTATGACACGTATCTTGAGATGTTACCTAAAAAGAACTTTATCAGATAGGAGTATCATCTTTTGATTCGAAATTCACTATTGATCTGTAAGGAAAACTAGACTCTCTATCTATTTTTTTATAAGACCACTTAGATTGATATATTATATGAACCATAATCTCATAATAACTGTCATGTATCCACATCTGTCATATGTTGTGTGTCATACACGTTATATGTCATTTAGTCCCTAAAAGTTCTATTTATATATAGGCGAGAGCAGAGGATATATGATAAGTAATTATAATAGTTCCTCCTATCAAGGACATCTTCTAAGAAATCATATCTTAATATGGACTTTCTTTATACTGGCTATTGTAACATCCCCCATTTTTAAAAATTTTATAAATGCTTGTTTGTAAATATGAGGATTAGCTAATAATTTTTTTGTATTAAATAATTTTATATTAGAAGTTTATGATTAGGGATCTAAGTATAAATATTAAAAATTTGAGATGATTTATGCAAGATTCATATTTAAGTTAAAAAATAAATAAATAAATAATGATGGATAAGTGTCACTAGCTAACTTAAGTATGCCACCCATGTTGGTTCTATGGATGACACCTAGCCCCTTTTCATGTATATTTGTCACCTTATAACTAGCCAAAAGTAATTAAATGAGAGATTAAAGGAAACTTAACTAAATAGGGATTCTTGCTGTAACGTTGGTTTGAGATGAGAAGGGAATTGAAGAAGAAGAAGAAAAAGCTTTGCTTTGGCTTGAGGTTTTGCATCAATTCCATACTTTTGGGACTCAAATTTGTTTAAGGCAAGTATTCTAACCCATCCTAGAGATAAATTTTGATCTTTGTTTTCACCTTGATTTTGAGAAAATTGAAAGATTATAGCTGCATGTAAGATATCTATGCCATTTATACATCAAATGAATCTGGAATTTTTCAGATTTTGACCTTTCAGTACTCGTGTGGCCATAACTTTTTGCACCAAAATTGTATTGATGAAAAACCTCTTTCATATGAAAGAAGACTTATAGAGCTTT
>LVTN01000625.1:39608-70125 GCA_001649415.1 Musa itinerans | reverse complement strand
GGCAAACTCCTGGACTTGCGACGATCCACTTGGCGAGTTCCGACGAGCTTCTTTGGCAAGCTCCTGGACTTCTCGGATTTGTTCCCGCAGAACCTCCGGCGACCGTCCGGACTTTCGTTGAACTCTCGAACTCCCAACGTGATCATAGTCTTGACTCCGGCGTAACTCCTGCTGCATGCCTTACTTTCATCGTAGTTAATCCTGCATACCTAAAACAAAACTTCGATCGAGACAATTAATCCTAAGTAATTAACCAAGTTGTCTAGCATGTCATTGGTCTCTCGACGCTTCGTCTGATTCTTCGACGCATCGTCCTCTCTTGCGGCCTATTGCCCAATCGGCCAATTGACTCTGCAACTCCGATATCCTTGGCACAATCTCCGCTCTTCTTGGCCCGATGCCCGAATCCACGGCCCGAAACCTTCTGTCAATATGTCGACCGATCCACCGGCCTAACGTCCAATCTTCTGACATGTTCCTCCGGCCCAACATGATTTTTCTGCTTTAATTGTCTCATCCTGATCGAAGTATCCTGTGTCACTCAAAATACAGATTAAATCATAAACATATATCAAGTGGTTTCATCATCAAAATACGAGATTCAACATGTCGAGAGTTCATCGGAAGTTCGTTGGAAGCTCGTCAGGAAGAGCAATTGACGTATTGGAACAAAAATGCTTAGAATATGTCTTAGAAATCATAGTTAGCACATAATTTGAGTTGGGATTGGGAGGTAATCCCATTAACTCAATTAGAGGCCAACTGAGCCCGAAGTTGGGCTGGTTTGGGCCGGATTCAAGGCCCAACCAGAATGCTGAAAGCTTGGCCGACGGTGGCACTGCCTGGGAGACTCAGTCTCCTAGGTGGTCTGGGCGGTGGTACCGCTGGCAGTAAATGCTGCTAGTAGTGGTACCGCCCCTGTCAGGTGGTGGTACCGCCAGAGCTCGATCTCCGAGCTTTGTTAGGCGGTGGTACCGCCCAGTGCAGGTGGTGGTACCGCCCGTACCCGGGAAACCCGGGATGAGATGTTTTTAGGTTCCATGTTTGAATCAACTTGAAGCATATAAATACCCCTCTTATCCTTGGTTAACAAACACAAGATTTGAGAGTAAAAATAGAAAGAAATGCTGCTGCAATCTTATGTGAAACTCCTCTCAAAATTTCTAAGTGTTAGAATAGGTTGAGAGAGGAGAAAGTGGGGGTGTAAGGGTTATCTCCTAAACCCGGTAAAAGGAGAATCGAGTTGTAAAAGGTGGTTGGTGTTCGCCTATTGAAGGAAGACGAATAGTGGATGCTGGTAGCCTCGATGGAAGAGGAATCAGCGAAGTGGATGTAGGTCACGACGACTGAACCACTCTAAAATCTGGTTTGTATTTCTTTGAGTAATTTACTTTAACTACAAACCTCCTTACTTGCTCTTTACATCTATTACTCTCTTACGTACGCTTTTAAAGTTATTACCTTTACGAAACGATTTTTCGTTGGAAATGATTTTTATCGTACGAAGGTTTTTTGAACTGACGTAAATTTTATCGCTGCACTAATTCACCTCCCCTCTTAGTGCCGACCCCGATCCTAACAATCCTTACATAATAATATGATATATAAATATATAAATATAATAAATGATATACTCATGTTTTTAACTTTTAAAATTAAAGTACAGCTTCCTAAAATATGTTATTCATAATGTTTTATGAAATTTTGGTTAAAGACACATAAAAAGGATGTCTACTTTAAGTATATTTTATGACAAAAAAGTACAATCTTTCGACATAATAAGACAAAGTGTATCAGTGTACTTCGAATATAAGGTTAAACTATGATAATAAATATGCATATAGTGACTAGAAATGATGGTTGAATTTTAATAGACCTTAAGTAAATCTCAAAATTTTGAATATGTTTATTATAATTAAAGTAGAAAAGTTTAACTCTTAAACATCATATATATGAAGGATAATAAGTTATATAGGCATGGATGGAGTAATAAAAAATTAAATAAAAATATAAATCAATAAAGAGTGTTATACTAAAAATATTGAGATAAGGGATAAGTTTAAACTAAAAATATCATTTTTGTCAAATCAAATTAGACTCAATTGAAGTTGTTGTAACCTTATAATTATTCATAGAAAAAAAAATGAAAAACTTAAAATAATATCCAATAAAATTGAATTCTTAACCTAAAGGTAACATCTTAATCACCTCTACTTTATTTTAGCCTCATCTTCTTTACCAACCTAACAACTTACGATCTTTTCTCTTCTTCTTTAGTCATTCTTTTAGCTTATGAAGGTTAAGAAAACCCAGCTCTAATGAAGATTAAGGGAAGAAAAACTCAATTCTTCCCTTGCTATACCTAAGCTTTCAGTTTTACAAATTATAGACTAATTTTTTAGATTGCTTTTGTGTCACATAGATTTTGAATTTATATTTAATTTTTAGATATGTTTTATATAAATCTCTTATGGTTCTAAAGCCTCTGATATAACTTTAATATGAGATCTATGAAGTTATGAGTGTCCCAATCTAAAGTACTCAAAATATCTTAATTTTTAAGAAGATGTTCTATTCGAGTATAATTACTCCCCTTAGAGATATGATTAGATTATATCATATTTTATATATTTTAAAATATTTTTTTTATAATTTTATGAGATTTAAAATTTAGTAAATACCACTTTTGTGTACCAAGATATGATATTTATAAATTCAGATAGTTTCAATCTAGTTTCAACAAAATAGAATAGGTATTGATAGTTAAATTAGGAGGATAGTTTAGCCTCCAAATGATATATATTTTTATATTATTATTTAGAAAATAATCAAGTAACTATTTGGACTATAAAAAATGCTAGAGTCTTTAGGGGGACAATTATCCCCCAAGTTATCATTGTATCTATTAAACGACCTTAATAGGTCTCATCGTAAAACTTTAAATCAGTAATATAATTTATTTTTGTTATGAAAAATAATTAACTTAGACAGAAACTGATCAAAATATCTCAGGTGTAGCTGAGAGTCTTTGATGAAGCTCAGTTATACGAGTCTAGGTATCAAACAAGCGTTCTTCGGTTATACACTGTGGAATCAATCACCATTATTTGTTTCTTGGAAAAGCAAACTAGCAATGCTGAAAAAAGATTTGCAATAACATTGGTTCTTTTTAATCTTGTTGAGGAGATACCATGTCTGTCTAACGAAGCAAAACAAATGTATCTTTACCTACCTACATCCAAATTATAGGCATTAGTTTTTGCTTGTGTGATTCTACGGTAATAATAACAACAAATCATAATATCTCGATTATCAAAAACTAATTACATATTGTCATCGGCGTAAGAGCTCGGGTTTTGACACCCTTGCTGCTACGTGAGCACGTAGAGGAGTGCTATTCGCCATAGTGTAGCTGACCCTTGCATTTTAGGCATGATTTTGTTCGTCATGCCCACGCCTTACTTATTTCGCTGTCTTTGACTTTTCACCCGGCTTAAATCCTCGACATCGAAATAATGCTTTATAGGATCGAAATATTTCTTAACATTTAAGCTAAATCGAAAGCATTCAAATCTCTCTCTTTTTTATATATATTGAAAAAAAATCTTTTTATTGGTTTTTGGTTAAAAAATTTCTGAAGTTCTTTCCATTTCACATCACATTACTAATGGTAATAGCAACTTTCCTCGTGTGATTACAAGTTGGCTAAATTTGGGGTGGACATGAACATTAACCAACTATTCTATTAGTTTTCCTCATGTCTGGTCCAGAAACAATTTGCATTGCCACCCGATCAATCATGCAAGGCACTTAATCATTTCTCTTCCAGAATCAGAACCAATCTTGAAAGATTGGCCTGTGCCAAGTAGTACAAGCACACTATCATTTTCTGATTTTGACGACAGCTACCCGTTCTTTAATTAAGGAGCACGACAAAGTAGCCAAACCAACGCGGTTTGGCTACTTTCTACGACAGCTACCCGAGTGTGCTATTTTCTACATTATCATCGAATGAGATTAGAAGAGTTCAGGGAATTTGTTTGTTACGAGAACTATATATTTTTATATAAATTTCATGCATCACGATAGAGTGTTTCGATATATGAGAATTATAACTGAAGTCTATGTGTGTCATCTTATCTCTATAAATAATAAATACAGAGGCTCAATAATTAATCACTTGATTTGAAAATATATAATCTCACAATCCTGCTTGCACAAAATTTCATGTATCACTATCATATCCACTATTGTTTTTATCATTTAAGAGCCAAAATAAGCTCTTATAGAGGTTGATACCGCAAGATGACTAACAAACTAATCTTGTTTTTAATGAAAAAGTATCTCCACATAGAAGAAATCAAAGATCATGGAACACGTTATATCAACAAGAAGATACATTATGACAAGATAGTTTAATGTATAGGGATTATTACATACTACTCTCATAATTAGTTATCTTTAGAATCTCGGTTCCTATATTTTCAAAAGTTATATTGAGATTTTATATTTACGAAAGTAAAATATTTAATCCTTTGTTCCAACAAAAATCATCTCTCTTCATTTTTAATTCTGTGAAATTATTTTTTTAATTAGGATCTCAATATTTTACTTTTGTAAAAAATTACTAAAGATAATTAATTACAAGAGATAATATATAATTAACCCTATTCTTATAATACTTAAGTAGAGTCTAAGTGTGTCGCTTTATCTCAATAAGTAGAGAAAGACTTTCCATAACTCATACCTTGATTTACCGAGCAATTTCACAATCATGCTTGGGCACAAAAGTCCATGTATCACTATCATCTGAACTATAGCACTGGCTGTTAAAGAACAATTTGACAATCATGCTTGCGCACAAAAGTTCATGCATCACTATCATCTATGCTATTGCACTTACTGTTAAAGAGCAATTTCACAATCATGCTTGCGCACAAAAGTTCATATATCACTATCATTTATACTATTGCACTTGCTGTTAAGAGCCAAACTAAGCTCACATAGAAGTTGAAAGTTGTACTGTGCAACGAAGTACCACAACAAAAAGAAGAAACCAAACTTGATTTAGATGGAAGGGAATCTCCATACAGGTGTTACCGGAGACGTTGAAATACATCTTACATAGTTATATCGTGGATCAGATCATGGAGTTGATCAAAACCTTTCCAGCTAAGGATCATAAATATGATCTTTGTTATTATGATGCTTGGGACTGATGTGATTCTGTGCTAATATACAGAAAATTAGGGTTGTTTCTTTTCCTAATATTATTTTATATTTTCTGACAATTATGTTACTTCCATATGGTATGGTCTTCTTCATCTCAAGTGGCATTAGGCTTTTTCGAAACAAGCACGATATGAGTTTTGGGGGCTTTTAACTGATTCCAAAAACCACTTGAGATGCGAAATATCTCATCAACATTACAGCCATATTATTTGTGCTTCCAGAATGCACATACTAGCATTCTTTTGTTACTTTTCTATGAAAGATGAGAAGTATCTTCCTACCCATCTTACCATACTTGTCTTGACCCTCACAATAGACAGTTAATTGATCTACAATTAATCATGTATATTTTTGTTGCTTGTGGAGCCCATAGTTTACATGTTACCTTGATTTATTTTATCTTTTTATTTTTTTAATTGTAGAACATCTTAAAAATTGACTTTAGGTATCCCTTTCCCAACACATGGTGCCCACTAGCTAATACTTTTGGGTGCTGCTAATCTTCTGCAACTATGTTGATGATATTTTTAGTAGCTAGAACCCATCTGTCTCACCTTGTGGTCAAGGAAGCTGTTGTCCCTTGAAGTGTGGTGATCATGGTTACAGTCCTTTTAGATGACTAATGCAACTATTGCTAGTTTCACAGGTCTCAACAATCATATGCAGCAGATCTTCTGATGTCTGATCAGGAAGTAGGGGAGATTGCAGCAACCAGAGAGAGAGAGAGAGAGAGAGATGGTGGACAAGAGACTCAGGATGACAAGGTAGCTGCATCCTATTAGCTCCAAGCTCAAGAAGGTCAACAACCAGTACACAAGGTAGCTGCATCTTAAGTGCTTATAATGAACAAGGTTTAGGTCATGAATTCCAACACATAAATATGTTCATTCGCTCCAAGCTCGAGATATAACACAAAGTACTACTGCTTGATTCAGCTTCTCAGCATCGAGAGGAAACCAGTAACACCGTCAAAAGGTCATAGCTTTGATCCACATGTCTCATCTTGTAACTTAGCAGACGTGTTCACCAATCTCATCTGAAACGACGCTGGCATCTGTTACATGCTTTGTTTGATGCTTACTATAACTTCTTTGTATTCGGGCAACGAGAAAATGACAGAAGAAATAGCCTCCAAATGAACAAACAGTGCAAAATGGCTCCGTGGCCCACACTTTGCTGTTGATGCTTGATCATGACGACATGACATTAAAATCTTTTCCTGTGTCTTTGAGGACCCGAGTTAGATGAGTTGAATAGTCTTTGAACTACCACACATTGATCCGACATGTACGAACAGTCAGATGGGTTAACTTAGTCAACCTACCCAAATTAGCTCTCACACTCATGAACAGGTTGCTGGGCATTGCTGCCTAGTATTCCACGTGCCATTGTATCCAACCAAACAGTTTAAGACAGCAACTCATATTGACATTGTTAAGGATGCGATTATGTCATATTAGCCTCTCCTGTGTATGATGGAACTCGTCCCATCATAGAATGTTTACGAGGATCCTCGGGTTGAGAGTTCAATGTTCAGAATATGAACAAACCCACAGGTGATCTCTAGCTTCTTCATCCGCATCACAGAGAACACAAGGGTTGACAATTGAGTTCTTTGTGGTGCAGTAGTACATCTTTTATGTGCAGCAGTCTGATACTGCTTAGAAGCCACAAGTGAGACTTCAACAAGAAACATATTTTGGACACAGGATAATCTTATGAACCATGTGATTCATCATTCATCCTGTCTTTTTCCCTAAGAGGATCAAAACCTAGAAATTAGATGTCTGCCAAAGCAACAACTTTTGACTTGCACCTCCGGATATCCTGTTCATAACCATGTTTTCCCTCAAGAACAAGAATATGATCACATCAAACAAGGATATGATCATGTATCAACAATCAACACTCACCAGATTACGTTCGGAAATTCTCTTCTTTCTCATGTTTAGAGAAATTAAATTACTGCTGCTAATATGTTAGCAGACAAAAAAAAAAAGCAAAAAGAGAAAGTTAGTTCTCTGAATTCAGAGTAGGAAACTCATCTTTCTACATTGCTTCTATCTTGTGTTCTGAATCTCAAGGTCAATAGAAGGGCGAGCTTAATTCTGCACCAGAGTATCAGAATCAAATTAAGAATTTTATATGATTTTTTGATCATTCCCACTCTTTAGATCCACTAATGCATGCATGCTTCGAAGCTGTCATTTATCTCTAGTCTTTCCCTTTCAGAAAGTTACTTCTCTTTTTCTTCTTCTCCGGGAGTTGTCATCTTATCTTTCCCCGGAAGCACCATAATCCCTCGTTACGGGTGATTTGCAAGCTGAGAGCGGTGACCAAATCCCGACTAATGATGTGTAGTAGTGATTGGTTAAGATTGTAATTATCTTCAAGTACGAGGCCAATTGTTCTTGATAGTCGAACTCTTTCTTTCTTTTGTGATTTCCGATGATACCCTTCTATCAGCTATATATCTATCCACTCTCTCCCTCCTCTCTTTCTCTCTCTCCTTCAACACATCGCAGTTGCCATCTTGCCTAACCATCTCGTCCCTGTGTCTCCAGACAAAAAGTGAGGGGTGCCGCTCTCGGTGCGGCATCGGTCACGAATTGCCGTAGAGAGAAGGGAGGAGAGATCCCGGAGCTCCCCAGGCGTCCGCACGTGATCGCTTCCAGTGCCTAAAGGTGTGTTTCTGGTTGCAGTTTCTGCTCTCATTTCAACGCTGCACCCGCATACGGCTCCGATTTCAATGTCCCAACCACTCCCAGTTGGAACTCTGGGATGGAATTAATAATTAGGTTTAAAGATTCCTCCTTTTTAGTGCCTCATCGGTGTTCTCTTTTTCTGTCCTTTCCCACCCAACTGGGTAAAAATTGGATTTTGGTCTTACTTTTGTGTGTTCTTTTTGCCTACCCGATGCGGAAGCAAAAAGTACTCGCTTTTATTCTCGTGTCAAGATTGGGTAGAAAAGACGGAGGTTTTTAACCAAGAACATAATGCAATCGTGTCTTCTCCGGTGATCTGTTTGATATCCTTTGAAAGCAGGATTAGTGTATGCGAAGTTTGTAAAGACGTTGGAGCAGAAAAATTGTAGTTTGGAAATGATGTATTTTCCATTCCGTTTATTTGTCGACGTTTTTTTGGTGGCGAGAACGACTGTGTTTAGTTGCTTTCATGGGCAAAAGGCGCTGGATTTCTTTTTTCCTGCTATCTATCTGTTCGGTGGGTGACTGCGGTAATAAATGGGGAGAAAGGGCACAAAACCTCACTGTCGTGGTTCCATGTGCGTGTACCGGCTTCCGTCTTCACATTTCACGACTGGTCGCTTTCTTTGATCTTTTCTTGCAGCAAACCTTTTCCTCAAGATCTCGTTTTTCGTGTGTTTCCAGATGTACTGGTGCGTCAACCGATGGAGAAGGTGAAGAGGCTCGAATGAAAGGAAATAAAAGGAGTGACGCCTTTTCCATTTCAATCAATTCCACCGTCGACCATCCAAGAGTAGGAAGTCAGATCTCGTCCCCCCAAGTTGACTTTTTTATTGCTCGTTTGTCTTCAAATCTGAAGAATGCCTCGTGGTAGAACAATAAGAAGTCTTTTTTGAGTGAAACAAAAATTTGGCAAACTTGGTCTTTGATAGAGAGGGAAAAGCTTAGTGTTGGTTTCTTTTCCAGGAGCATCAAACTTCTTGTGCTAATTCCTTCATCAACTATATGATGGTACGGGCTTTGAACAGATTTGTGGCAGATTAAACCAATATATCTGGGAATTTGTTTCTTGTGTTTTCATTCTTGTTTCAGCTGTAAGAAAAGAAAGTGAAAGTAACTTCCATATGCATCTCAGTCATTATTCTCGGTGAAGGGAGCTTGCTTTATCCGGGACTGAGGAATACAAGCGTTGGGATTCAATATCTTCTTAATGAACACGTGCTGCTTTTGGCTGTCGATGCGTCTGGAGATCGACTGCATCCTGGCATGACTCCTGGAGGTAAAAAATTGTTCTTCCTCCTTCAACAAAGTTTTAATTACAGTTCACTTTCACAAGCTTTGGTTATTAGGATGGAAGAAGTCACAGCCTAGTCCACTGGAATTTTTTGATATGCACTTCCTTGTTTCAGATTGCCTGAGCCGTGTGGGAGTTTCTTGTTGAATTTATCCTTGCCTGATCCAGCGCCTAATGCTGCATTTATTTTTCAACTCTTGAACAGAATAATACTTCAAATCTTGCTGCAAGTGCTTCTTTGATGGACTGGGTTCCAAAAACTCCGTTCCCCTGGGATTGGGAAACTCTGGAATTATTCAGTGGAAAAGAAAGTGAAATCTCTAAAGCTGCACAAGTACCTGACTTGAAGATTGATGGTGGTGCCTTTATTTGCAATGGATCTGTATGTTCGTCTGGTCGTGGTGCCTCCTCTGTTCTAGAATTGGGTAATCATTCATCCAAAAGCTCCATATCAGCATGTGTTGATTCCCTTTCTGGGGCAGGAAAGAGAAAATCACAGCTCAACTTTGATTCCGCTGAAAGGGCCCCTCATAACCTGGACAATAATATTATTGCAAGGGTTGAGGATTCTGGAACTTCGACTGTACCAGTCGCTGCAGACCACCCGAAGGAACCACTTACAGGTTTAAAGCTTGGGCCAACTTACTTCGAAGATGTTGCTTCAGTGAACAACATCAAAAGCTTGTTTTCCTCAGCTACTATGACCTCATTGGCTGCCTTAGCCAAGAAATCTAGGGTGTCTCAACAGAACTTACAGAGTCCTTATTGCCAGGTTGAAGGTTGTAACATTGACCTTACAACAGCTAAAGACTATCATCGCAAACATAGAGTCTGTGAAAGCCACTCAAAGTCTCCCAAGGTGATTGTAGCTGGTAAAGAGCGCAGGTTTTGTCAACAGTGTAGCAGGTGAAGCTATTTTCACTTAGATGGCTATTACTTTGAGGTAACACTCTTAGATGGCTATTGTGAATAAAACACTCGGAGCCAAATGATAGAGGATTTGAGGTCTTAACAAGAATGATGAAAAATAGTAATAACTCTGGATTAGGGTATTGCATTAGGGCTCTGTAGTACCATATTATATGGAAGTGTATTCTGGTTATAGTATTGTCTTGTAGGATTATGATGCTCTCCAGATATATGGTTACATCATATTGTTTGGCATAATGTTCTTCAATGATTTTAGTTGACAAAGTCAAAAAGTCTGAAAATAGTGTTGGCCATCTTCCAGGTTCCATGATTTGTCCGAGTTTGATCAGAAAAAGCGGAGTTGCCGAAGACGTTTATCTGATCATAATGCACGTCGCAGAAAGCCACAGCCAACAACAATCTCATTCAATTCTTCTAGGCTTTCTTCATCATATTATGGTATTACTCAACTTTTAGCCCCTGAAATTTACAAGTTGCAACACCAGTTAATCTTGATTCTCTAACATATGCTAGCTTCAAGCAGCTGTGTCTCATTTCCTGTAAAGAAAAATAGATTTTTGATTGATAGGTTTGGTGGTTTTTCAAAAGAACATTTTTTTTTGACTAAAGAAATTGATCCATACATATGATTAAGAACAAGTTGCTATCACTAGCTCTTGAACTGTTTCTTTTCCTAAATTGGTGTTAGAACTTTTCTTTTTCTGCAACTAGTGGATCTTTTAATATTATATTTTGTCTTGCTTTAAGTTAAATAACTGGGCTAAGATTGATTCTTAAGTTGCAGTAATTGCACCAATGGTCTTAATTCTGAGCATTTCACTTGGATAGCTTCTATGTACATAATGCAGGTACTTTATTTATTTTGGTTTCATATTGTTCACTGTCTACTTCAGTTATGTATGGTGCCCTGCCATTTTGATGCATCCTGGATTCAACCTAAGGGTCTAGCTGAATCTTTTACTGAAGTTTGATTTAAGTCAAGGTTTTGATCAGTTAAGTCTAATTAGGTAACTTTTTTTATTAACACTGTCTACTGTGGCAGCAGCTGGTTCACTCTTTTCTTTGCTCCTTGACACTGTCGATTTTGCCAATGGCAGTGGCTGGTTCACTGTCTTGTTATTAGACCCATTTACTTGAACCTTTTCTTCATTTTCTTTTCTGATCACTGTCTTTTTTCTAACATTTTACTTATTTTGAATATTCAATCAGTTTTTAGCTGGTTAAAGTTGATACCAGATCATCAAGACCAGCAGGAACTGACACAACTTGTGCTGCTGTGTTCGGCAGCAATATAGTGAGCCGCTTGTTCTGCTGTTCTGCGGGAACATGTTGGATATGATATGAGAGCACATTGTAGGGTAGTGCATCCAAGCCTCTGAATATGGAACCTTGATGGACTAGATTGACCAAATTCAGGTCCATTAATTTCAACTAACCATAGAGAATATCAGTGAATGTCTATTAGCAACTAAATATTGGCTTTTGTAGGCCTGATATAACATGTATGGTATACTTGCTACTTGTTGGCAGAAAATTTTATGGATGCCTAATACTATTTCTGAATGTTGCTGTAGGAGATCTGAAACTGATTGAATTGATTGTTAGCTGGGCACCTATGTGAATGACTAGCACTTCCAATGATCGATGCACTAGTAGTATCTTTCTATCCCTTTCAGTTTCATACCACTTGAGAGTTGAGACAATTGTATATTTGTAAACTTTGGATATAATCACATTTGTTTTCTGGGAAATTTTCTTTGTTAGTTTAGGGTCTTACATTGTTTCTTTTAAACTGTATATGCTGCATGATTGTAGATTCCTTGATTGTCACCTTTCACCTTGTATGAAAGTGACTGATACATATGTTTCATAACACAGATGATAGACATCAGATGAACCTTGTTTTTGGTCGAGCTCCTCTGGGTCATGTGACAACCACTGTAAGTTTCCCACAGAATAACTTAGGCAGCTTCAAGCTTCTTCAAGCTAAAGAGTCTTGGACAAAGTCAAATAAAGCAGGATGCACTGATGGGCAGCTACAATTTTCCAGCATATGTCAACCAAACAATACTTCTACTCTTAATCATGACTTGGACAGACTCTTGTCATTCAAGGGCACAGCAGCTGAGGTCCTCAATCAAGGTAGTGCCTTTTATGTACTTAAAATGTATGCTGAGAAAAGGAAATGCCTATTTTATGCTATTTTTAATCTCTTTTCACAACTGCTGCATGTACTATAGGTGCACATATGCTAACATTGTTGTCTCTTTCTGCCTGCACCATTTATGGCATGTGAAGGACCAGCTGTGGTCTTTAATAAGGGAGAATTTGTATTATATGTTCCTTTCCTCAGTAAGACATTTTGCACTAGCTGAAATTGTCATTCGGCATTCTTATTTGCATGTCGAAATATAAGTGAAAGACATATTACTTTTAATATCAACTTTTAGATCAAAGACAGTCTAAATGAAGACATTTGCATAAATAATACATAATTTTAAGTTGTTGATGAGCATAAGCTAAGTATGTGAAAATGGAACAATTAGTTGCTTTTCTATGTCGGAGATTTGTTACATAGAATGCACTGCATCATCAATCTAATTTGCAATTATTCATGTTTGAAATACAAAGGTGGAGGGTGCTGATTAGATCAGGATTTCTTCATTTGACTTGATATTCCTTTTGCAGTTTTATGCTAATTATGAATTTCTATATCTATGTTGGGAATATATTTGCAGATATTAGGTTTGAAATGCAAAGATGGATCATGCTGATCAGATCGGGATTTCTTCATTTAACTTGATATTCCTTTTACAGTTTTATGCTAATTATGAATTTCTATGTTGCATTTGGAATATGTTTCTTTCTTTACTATGATTTTGACAAACAGTTTTAGCTTCATACTTTCAAATGCATCACCATCAATACTTTCGAATGTAAGATATTTTCTCTAGCCAATGAGATTTTCTTCAAAATTTGCAATTAATATCTACATCTAGCCTTTTTAATTTAGCTTCTGTCAAAATCTACACGGGTAGAGCAGGAAGCTGTCCTATCTGATTTTGGCTGATATATGAATTGAAATACAGGAGTATACATCTGTTGATTCTGTTTTGCTATCTAATTAGTAGTAGAAGTGTTAGTGGAAAAGATAATAGCTAAGAGAGGAAAAGGGAAGATAGATAAATATAATTTTTTGGTTTTAAGACTGCTTCAAATAGAAATTAAAATAAGGGGTGCCTAGCTACTTGATTCTTTATACTGCTGATGCAATATTAGAAAAAGAGATATTAGAAGAGCTAAAAGAGAGAAAAGAAACCAAACCAAATACAGGAAAAGGGTGAAGAAAAGGTTTGCATCCCTGAATAATATGTTGTTATTTCACTATGATGGTACTTTATGATCCACAAGTATCACCTCTTTAGATTGAGACTTGACTATGGATTGCTGTTTTGTATACCGGACCATGGCTGGACCAGTATGTACCAGTCAGTACTGGTGTACTGACACATGGTACGACAAATAACACCTCTTTAGATTGAGACTTGACTAAGGATTGTTGTTTTGTATACTGGACCATGGCTGGACAGGTATGTTCCAGTCAGTATCGATGTCCTGACACATGATACATCAGTATGTACTGGTGTTTTAAAGATGAAGAAGGAGAAGAAGAGGAAAACTGAGGAAGGAAGAGGAAAGAAGAATAGAAGGTGGTGGAGGAAGAGGAGGAAACATAAGGAGGAGGAGGAAGAGAAAGGAAGAAGAGGAAGCAATGAAGGAAGAGGAGGAAGAAGACAATAAAGGACGAGGAAGAGGACGAAGCATTCATGCGGGCAGCGGGGCAGACGATGAGTAGCGATGAACAGCTATACAAGGAGAAATGAGGGCTTGCATTCAGGGCAAAGAGGGCTCAAGAATGCCTATTTTTAATTATTTTTAAAGGTCTGGACCGGACTGATCCAAAAAGGCGGTAGTCCATGTGCTAATTCACATCTGGACCGATCCAAAAAGGCAGTAGTCCATGTGCCAATTCATGTCCGGACTGATATATACCATCCATTTCATACCGATCGGGTGAAACATCAATCAATGGACTTGACATTTTCAAAGTTTAGAACTTGAAGTCCAAACAAAGTGGGAAACCATGTAAAGTCTTTGTTTTTCGATTATATTTGGCCTAGAATCAAAATCTAGTTAAGATCTTCTAGTTGATTTTTAGAGAGGAATTACCAGCTGACTTGATTTACATATTAGCACTCACTCGGTCAACCAAACCCCTTGAGGCTCCTAAAGAACTTTATCAATTAAAATTTAAATATAAAGTATCAGTTTTTAGTTAATATGATCGAACCCCAGACCTGATACTATTTGCAGGAAGCCTAAGATGAGACCTATGCTGCATGATGCATTATTTCTGCATTTTATCATGTTTCCATGATCATCCTATCTAAGTCGATCCCCAAAGAGATGCTGCTAAGCAGCAACTAGTTGATGATGATGTCCAATTCACACTCAAGCATATGATAGAATCTACAAACCTCTGTTATACCATGATACTGCCTAGATCCAGTAGTCCTTGGAATCCTGCATTCCTTTTGTTGCTTATAAATTATGAGAATTGGATTGTTCTATTGTCTCTCTTTAGATTGTATTCCAAATACAGGTTCTTCATGTCATGATACCGTTTGGTTATTTCGAGGATTCATTGGACTTTTTGGTATATCCATGTAAATTGTCCACCAGATGTTAAATGTTTAATTCTTTCCTTTTGGTATTGACACTCAACAAACCCATATTGCTTCATCTAGTCAAGATTGACACAATTCTTTAATAGGACATCTTTAGTTGTATTTCAAATACAAGCTCTTTGACATCATTTGGTTCTTTTGAGGATTCAACTAATCTTTCAGCATATCCGTGTAAATTGTCTACCAGATCTTACATGTTTATTTATTACAAGGATCAATTCTTTGTTTATTGGACCTTTTACAACTGCTTCCATTTCCTTCTGGGTTTTAACACTCAATACTCCAAAAATGCTTCATCTGATGTTTGTATACTTGCTTCTCACAATCTTAATAATTCTTACTCTGTCATGATAATTTACTCTTCATGTTTGTTGAGTTGCTGGTATGGAACAGCACTGACATTTTCCGTTCTAGTTACCGACTGATTTGGAGGATGCCAGCTATATTTGAATCCTCTCAGCATTTCTTTATGAACACTGCAAACTTCATTTGATTGCTTGTCACAGTTTGAAGTTCTCTGTCGTGCTTTCACTTGCTCATTCTTTGTCATGGACAACAAGAAACTACCATTATGTGACAATTCAATGTACAGAATTCTATTTTGGATATTGGTGATTGAATAGAAGATGAACATGAGTGCAAAAGTAAGGTTACTCCTTTGCGACCTCAGTGATAAGGGTTTTGAGTTAGGAAAACCGCTTCTTTGTTTTTAAGGACAAGACTGCTTATATTATTGATAGTCCCTAGATGGATAGGGTTGATCTTCTTTTTATGGATGACTGATGTGAGGACATCCATCCATTCAGCCTATCCTTAACAGGAAAGTTATATATAGAAGCCATTCTTTTTAGTTGGTTACCTATGATGGATGCAGTCCCTTATACTGATCTAGATGTAGTTGTTTTCATTTTCAAGCTGACCTTGAAGTTCGTACAATCAAGGTTAAATAAAGTGATGTTCTTACGCTTTACAGATCTGGAAGCATCTGCATTTGCTTCTAACACGAACATAACACCGGATCTTCAGCATGCTCTCTCTCTTCTGTCAAATGATTCTTGGTTAGCTGGACCAAGTTCTATGAAGTTTGTGAATACACAGAATGCGAGTACCACTCAGCCAGCAGTGAACATGGCTGATTCAACAGCAGGTATCTTGCAAGATGAGCAGCCCCTGGAACATCCGATGATGCTGCCAGTTCACCTGCAAATCGGTCAGTTCCAGGAGTTTCAGCTGCTTAAAGCACCGTTCCAAACCTCTTTTTTTGACTCCACTCGGATTCACTGATGTCTACAATTGGATGACCACTGGATTGTCTGAACTCAAGGTTAGTTTTCTGCTTCAGTTGCCTTGTTGGTCAATGTGCCACAAATGTTTCATTTGCTGGAGCTTTTGTATGCTAGGTGATACTTTTGCTGGCCCAATTTGTTTACACTACAACCTCAATGGATCGATAAATTCCAGATGCTGGGCAACCTTGCACTGATGACCTTTGTGCCATCCGATATTATCAATTAGTGAATAATCCAAGTTCAAAACTGCTTTCTTCTCCTCGTCCAGGTTGAAATGCTTTGGTGAAAAATGAAATGCAATGAGTGTCGTCATTTGATCTATTTTTTTCTAGTGGTAGCTGATGATGACAGCCAATATTAAGTTATTATGATTGAGAACTTTTCCTGACTTAGCTGCGGCCGTTACAGTTGTATTCTGAATGAAATATGGTCATGAAGCTGTTCTTGTCATTTGATTTCTAGTTTCTCCACCATGTTTACGTCCAGCTCCATTACAAATGGAGATGAGGATCATTGTGTTGCTGGTCATGAAGCATTGCATGTCCTTATAGGTTTCATGTTCTGTTTATTTCATGTTCTGTTTATTTCATGAAGCAAATTGAGATGAAACCAAGAGTTTAACCTGCTGCTACTCCATATCTAAGGCTGAATGTTTATGAGACTAAAGTCATATAGAATCATCTCAAACAAGCAGTACTATAACATGAATAATTGGATTGAGTGTAGATGTTTGCTGTCATAGACTCGGTAACCTGTTCAACAAATGGTTCTTGTAACTTGTCGGACCAGTATGATATCGATATATCGGTTGATATGTCGACTTGTATCGGGTGATATGATTTATGGTGATGCATTCGCTTGGTTGAAAATATCACCATACAAGTGATCACCTTAAAAATAAAATTGAATCCAAGAAAGAATAAGTTATATGTTACGAATGCAAGAAGTCGGGACATTTCAAAAGCGAATGTACCCAAGTAAAGAAGAAGCAACCAAAGAAGAAAGTGCTCAAAGTAACGTGAGATCACTTGAGAAAATATCTTACCATTCCTTGGGTAAGGATGTTTCGGAAGAAGATGTATCCAAGTTGCTAGTTGAAGGAGTGGGTTCATTTAAATTCAAAGTATCAAAATTAAAATCATCGTCAAACTCATTTTTCTTAAATTCAGAGATTTCATTAAAGGCAACATGAATAAACTCTTCTATGACCAAGGTTTTTTTATTAAAAACATGAAATACTTTTGAAATAGAAGAATAACCAAGAAAAATGTCTTCATCAGATTTTGCATCAAACTTTCCTAAGGCATCTTTTTCATTCAAGATAAAACATTTACAACCAAAAACTTTAAAGTATGAAACATTGGGTTTTTGTCGTTATATAATTTATAAGGAGTTTTGGAAAGTAATGATCATATTAGAATCCTATTTATGACATAGCATGCCGTATTAATGGCTTCGACTCAAAAATATTTGGGTAGGTTATGTTCGTTTAACATGGTTCTTGTTATTTCTTATAAATTTCTATTTTTTCTTTCTACTACTCTATTTTATTGAGGATTTCTCGGAGTAGAAAAATTGTGGTTGTATCCATTAGATTCATAAAAATTTTGAAAATTATAGTTTTGAAATTCGCTACCGTGATCACTTTGAATTGATGAAATCATAAAGCTTTTTTCATTTTGAACAAGTTTACAAAACTTAGAAAAATATCTAAAGCAATCATTTTTGTGTGCCAAGAAGTATGCCTAAATGTATCTACTATAATCGTCCATAATGACAAAGGCGTATTTGCTACCTTCTAGGCTTGATGTATCAATTGGTCTAAACAAATCCATATGGATCAATTGCAATGGTCTAGAGGTGCTTATTTGATTCTTTGGTTTGAAACTACTTTTTATTTGTTTTCCTAGTTGACATGCATCACACATATTATCTTTAACAAACTTAATATTAGGAATACCTCTTACAAGTTTTTTGGATGAGATTTGAGAGATTAGTTTTATGCTAGCATGACTTAATCTCTTATGCCAAAGCCAAGCATCGTCATTCAAAACCGAAAAACATATTTCATTACAAAGATTATCAATGTCAATAGTATACATATTTTTTTTATTTTAGGGTAATTATAGAGGTATTTTTGTGTGGTTGTTCAATAATGCAAGCATTTGATTTAAATCTAATGACGTATCCTTTATCACATAATTGACTAATGCTCAAAAAATTATGTTTTAAGTCATCAACCAATAACACATCTTTAATCAAGAAGTTGGATTTGTTACTTATGGTTTCTTTGCCAATGATTTTACCCTTGTTGTCTTCGAAGGTGACATATCCTTCGTCTAGGCTAGTGAGCTTAGAGAATTGAGATGGATCTCCGGTCATGTGCCTTGAGCATATACTATCAAGGTATCATCTCTTGCTCATAACTTGTGATAATAAACATTTCTACAAAAAAGGGTGATTTTCAGATACCCATTTGACCTTGGGTGCCCCAAAAGTTGATCGACTCAACTTATCATTTTGTATGGAGTTTTTTACAGTTCATTTAGGAACCCAAATCAATTTGTGTGGATTATATCTCTTAAACGAACATTTATAAGCAATATGTCTAATTTGCAACAAAAGTTACATTTGTTTCGGGGTGAAACATGCAAAGTTGGGCCTTTAACAAAGATGGTTGGATTTTTATGAGTGTTACTCACTAAGCTGATTCCATCTCTTCAATGAATATGATTCTTACTTGCAAGGATCATGTTTAAGGATTTGCTACCTATTTCAAATTTTTCTAAGGTTTCATGTAGTTACAAATTCTCCCTTTTAAGTGTTTCTAATTCATTACATTTTATACAATGAGCTAAACTATCATCATGTTTAATTTTTAATCTATCAAAATTACTAACAAGAGAAGCATGCCCCTTTTTTAATAGTTTATATTTTTTATTAACTAATTTACATTCATCAAATAATTCATGAAAAGCACTTAAAAGCTTATCAAAAGATAAATTTGCATCTAATGAACTACTTACCTCATCTCCGATAGCCATTATTGTGTAGTTAGCGATCTCCTTGTTGCTTTGTTCTTCGCCTTTAGAATCGCTCAAGTCATCCCACGTTGCTTTGAGCACATTCTTCTTCTTTGGTTGCTTCTTCTTTACTTGGGGACATTCGCTTTTGAAATGTCCCGACTTCTTGCATTCGTAGCATATAACTTATTCTTTCTTAGGTTCAATTTTATTTTTAGTATCATTTTTAAATTTATTCCTTTTTATGAATTTTTTGAATCTTCTTATCAAGAGTGCCAAGTTATCATCATAGTCCTCATCACTTGAACTTTCTTTCAAGTGGTCTTCATGAGTTCTTAGTACCATATCATTCCTGTTCTTTGGAAGGTTATTCTCAAGCTCTTCATGAGCGTTGCAAGTCATCTCATAGGTCATTAGTGACTTGACAAGTTCTTCGATAAGGAAGTTATTCGAATCCTTGGCCTCTTGAATGATCGTTACTTTAGGGTCCCAACTCTTTGGAAGAGATCTCAAGATTTTATTAACAAGTTCAAAGTTCAAAAAACATTTGCCAAGAGCTTTTAAACTATTGATGGCATCCGTAAAACGGGTGTACATGTCAATAATAGTTTCGCTTGGCTTCATTCGAAACAATTCATAAGTATGAACTAAAAGATTTATCTTCGACTCCTTTACTCTACTAGTGCATTCGTGAGTGATTTCGAGTGTGTACCAAATATCATAAGTAGTTTCACAAACAGACACTCGATTAAACTCGTTTTTATCTAAAGTGCAAAACAAGGTATTCATAGCCTTGGCATTTAAAGCGGAAGTCTTCTTCTCCAACTCATTCCAATCATTCATTGTAAGAGAAGACTTTTGAAAGCCGTTTTCCACAATGTGCCATAACTTAAAATCCATACAAATTAGAAAATTCCTTATTCTAGTCTTCTAATAGGTGTAATCCGTCCCATTGAATATGGGTGGACGTGTAATTGAGTGACCCTCTTAGTTGTCAACAAATGCCATCTCTCTTGGGTTTCAAACCAAATCGAGAGTAATCTTGCTTTGATACCAATTGTTAGGATCAAGAGCGGCACTAAGAGGGGGCGGGGTGAATTAGTGCAGCGAAAAAAATCATCGATTTTGCAAAATATTTGTTCGTTAAAAACCAATCTTGGAAAGTGCTCGACTTTAGAGTAAATGAACTAGCAATTAACTTAGAAAGTAATGGCAATAATGAAAAGAAGAATAGAAATGAGCATACTAGAATTTATAGTGGTTCGGTCATTGTGACCTACATCCACTTTTGATTCCTCCTCCGTCGCGGTCACTAGCGTCTACTAATGGTCTTCCTTCAATAGGCAAAGACCAACCACTTCTTTACAGTGCTTTCTCATTTTCACAGGTTTAGGAGTTAACCATTACAAGCCTTACACATCTCTTGAATGATCACAACACTAGAAAGGGAGGAGGAGGACTCTTTGCATTTTTACAACACTTTCACACCCTAAGACTTCAATATTTTGTTCACACTTTTGTATCATTTCATGTAAAAAAGGGTGGGGTATTTATAGGCCCCAATAGCTTCAGAATTAGAGCCAAAAAGTATCACATCCCCGGATTTCGTACCGCCCAAACTGAGCGGTGGTACCACCCAGTGTCAGTCTGCAGGCGGTGGTACCATCCAATAATGGCACTAGTACCGCCAGTGATCATTAGAAGTTCATCGGAAGATCACCGGAAGTTCGCTGGAAGATCTTGGTCCGATATATCAATTGTTCTTCCAGCGAGCTTCCGGTGATCTTCTGGTGAACTTCCGATGATTTCTCGGTAATGTTCCAGCGGACTTCTGGCAAGCTCCTGGACTTTACGACGATCTTCTTGGCGAGTTCCAATAAGCTTCTTTGGCAAGCTCTTGACTTCTCGGTCAATTCCGGCAAAACTTTCAACGAACGTCCGGACTTCCGACGAACTCTCGAACTCCCAACAAAATCTCAATCTTGACTCCAGCCCAACATCTGTTTTATGCCTTACTACTATCGTAGTTAATCCTGTATACTTATCTTAACATATAGATTAGATCAAACAATTTACCAATTGATTTCATCATCAAAATCCGAGATTCAACACTGTCTACATCATACATCGCATGTACACATCATCATCACGTAGGACTACTAGATAATAATAATTAATTAAACTTTTAATTAATTAATATTTTTCTGAAATAAGGGATATGCAGGGAATTTTTTGAATTATGAGGGATATTTTGGTAATTTGGGCAAAAGGACAGAATTCATAATTTCTTAAATTCTAAGGGGCAAAACTATCTTCTGCCTATAAAATGCTCTAAACCCCTTTCTCCTTCTCCTACTTGCTGTGGTCGCCGCCACCCTACCGGCAACGGCCCTCTGCGACGGGGGGCGGGGGTGTCGCCCATGTAGGTGGGCGCCCTTGCGGGTGGCGCTGTGCCCGCGAGCGGCGCCCCCTCTTGCGGGCATTGTAACGCCCACAAGTGTCGCCCTTGTGGGTAGGCCGCCCTCACACGGCTTGCCCCTAGGGGTAGGTCGCCTGTGGGCGTTGTGCCCGCAAGCTGCACCCGCGAGTGGGGCACTCGTGAGTTGCCAGCCCCCCGTTGGCCGCAGGCTTGCTGCAAGTAGGCTCCCGACTGGTTGCTGCAGGGGTAGCACCTATGCGTGCACCAACACTATGTTGCCTACTTGTAGCCGCCGTCCTTGCGGCTGCCGCTGCAGGCGGATGCACACATGCAGATGGCAGCAAGCTGCCATCTACGAGGGCAGTAGGGGCAGCAACAGTTGCTGCCCTTTCTCGCTTTTGCATCAACGATTTTGACGTCAAAGACTTCTCCAAAACACAACACACATAGTTCAAAACCAATCTTTCGCACAAACAACCTAGCTTTAATACCACTATTGGGAAATCTAAGGGCGACATCACATACGCAGTGGAAGAACATAAAACAAAAATCCCAAATTTCCCAATACGTGTTTGTCGTCGTACGTAGATTGGCACGCAAAAACCCGCGACACAGAAAATCATGTGTGAGACAGTTGTGTTACCTAGGGAGATCATATATCCCTGAATCTATATAGATATGTTGGAGAGAATAAAGGAGGTCAAGCGTCCTCCTCTCTAGCGGTGATCCACATAATAGGGTTACGACGATGCTCCTCAAATCTCCAGGCCTGCTATATGAGGAGAAGGGGAGAGGAGAATAGGAGGTGGCTACCTAGAAGCCCCCAGCCTATGGGCCTTTAGTTCTCTCCTATTTATATAGGCCTCTAGTTAACCCTAATATATCCTGCCCTATTGGGTATTGGATCTCTATCCAATTACCCAAGCCTCTTAGATTAATGGGTCTTTACCCAATAATCTCTTATTAGCTCTTATTGGATCACACCAATATGATCCAATAATTCAGGGGTTTATTAGATATCCAATAAGACATGAGCTCCAATGGATATCTCATATCCGAACCTCTACTCATCGCAACACCTACCATATGTGTGTGACCCTCTAGGCCCAATATCGAGCTGGCCATGAGTTATACATGTCAGAACTCCTTCTGGCTTAGTGAATTATTATCTCCATAATAATTCACCCGATTCATCGACTACGGATGTACTAGGCCACTACGCCATAGTCCCTAGACGATACAAGAGAATCCAATCATATGGACCTATCTATCCTCAATTACAATGTACCTATAGTCCCTCATCCATTTAATATCCCAAAGACCATATACCGGGTGTGGTGCTATCAGGCCCATACAGTTTCTCCTCGAGTCTCGCTTTAATCGAATTCTCCCGGAGAATTCTTTCTCTCTTAATCTGAATGACCTTATCTAAGGATTTGTTTGAGCAAGAACATATAGGATATTCCTCTCATGATATCGAGAGTGGATGATCCTCTATCGATACTCAATAGCCCTCGTAAGGTTAGCTACTACTCCAAATAATGGACTGTACTAAATTTGGAACTTCCAAACTTATAAGTTCGGCATCAAAGAGTGGAGTACTCATATAGGACATCCTTGGTGTCTCAAGTCTAAGAACCATATACACTACTGAGACTACGGAATCACTGTCTAACAATAAGGTATCATCAACCATCTAGTATTCCGTGAGTGGATCAATCAGTGAACTTATTCTCCAATGAGCCCCTGCATTGTATTCTTAGTGTTCTCACACGAGCAGCTTTGAGACCAACTGATTTCATTATATGGACGAGTATATAGCACACTAGTCTGTTTGGTTATCTCGATGTCCCTTTCGAGTAACCTATGACCAGCACTATTTAGGGTTTGTATTTAAAGGTGAATCGATCTCATTATCGTGATCTCATCACGATTCGATTCCTATTGTACAGATCCATGGATATCACAATATATATGCATATATACAACAAATAATATAAAGTGATAAAATATCAGAATGCGTGTCATGTTACACGTTCTATCACTCACGTGATTGGCTTGCAGGGCACCTATGACTAGTAGATACTAGAAAAAAAAAGAACAAAATTAGAAAATAAAAATCAGAAATATATTTTGCTAGGTTATCCAGAGAATTCCAATGGTTACAAACTCAACAATCTTACCACAAATAAAATTGTGATATCAAGGGATGTTGAGTTTGATAAACAACAGATTTGGAACTGGAAAAGTGATGAACAACATAACAAAACTATAGCTTCAGAAGAGGATGATATAATACAAGCAAGCACCGAAGTGGCTTTGCCAGAATCATCACATAGATCAGTTAAGTCACATGATTCAAGAAGTTCGATTATAAGAAGGACAAGATCGATTCAAGAGTTATCTGATGTGACTTGAAGGATTGATATTAACAATGATCAACTTTCTTTATTTTATCTTTTTGCAAGATATGATCTATAAACCTTCAAAGAAGCTTGTAGAGAAGAAAAATTGTGACAAGCTATGAATGAAAAGATCAATGCCATTAGCAAAAATGATACATGGGAGCTTACTACACTTCCAGAAGGCCACCAAGCTATCAGTGTTAAGTGGATCTTCAAAATAAAAAGAAATACAAAAGGAGAGGTGGAGAAATACAATGCTCAATTGGTTGCAAAGGGATACAAATAATAATATGGGATCAACTATTAAGAAGTATTTGCATTGGTTACTCGAATGGAGACAGTAAGATTACTTATCTCTCTAGCAGCTCAAATGAAATGAAAAATTTTATAAATGAATATCAAATCAGCATTTCTTAATGGAGTTCCTAAAAAAGAGGTATATATTCAACAACCCCGTGGTTTTATTATACATGAACAATAAAACAAAGTATACAAAGAAAGTTCTTTATGGGCCTAAACAAGCTCCACAAGCATGAAATTCTCGAATAGATGTATATTTTATTCAAAATTATTTTTCTAAATGTCCATATGAACATACTCTCTATATGAAATCTAACTCCGATGGAGATATCTTGTTTGTATGTCTATATGTAGATGATTTAATATTTACAGGTAATAGTAGTTCTATGATTAAAGATTTTAAGCACTCTATAAAAAAGGAGTTTGAGATGATCAACTTGGACTTAATGACCTATTTCCTCGATATTGAAGTTATACAAGACAATGGAGGAATTTTTATCTCACAAGAAAATTATGCAAATGAGGTTCTAAAGAAGTTTTCTATGGAGGATTGTCATCCAACAGATATACCTGTTGAATATGACACCAAGTTGACCAAGGTAGGTGAAAGTAAATACATTAATCCAACTTATTATAAAAGTCTAGTTGGATGTTTAAGGTATTTGTCATGCACTCAACCTGATATACTATTTGGAGTTGGTTTAATAAGTAGATATATAGAAGCTCCTAAGACATCTTATTTAAATGTTGCTAAAAGAATTTTACGATATATTAAGGGAACAATTGAGTATGTAATATTCTATTCATTATCTAAAAAGTTGGAGCTCATTGGATATAGTGATTGGGCCGGAAGCTATGATGATCGAAAAAGTATAACTGGATTTGTATTTTATTTTGGTGAAGCTACATTCACTTGGTCTTCAAAAAAGCAACAAATCGTTGCTTTATCAAGTTGTAAAGCAGAATATATAACTTCTTCTAGTGTTTGTCATGCAATCTGGCTAAGAAGATTACTCTAAGAACTTCATATGCCATAGGAGAAGTCAACCAAGATTTATGTTGATAATAAATCAACTATTGCCTTAGCCAAGAATCCTGTCTACCATGAAAGATCGAAGCATATCGACACAAGATTTTATTTCATAAGAGATCATATAAAAAATAAAGAAGTGGAGCTACATCATGTCAAGATAAGTGAATAAGTGGCCGATATACTTAAAAACCTCTCAAATTTTTAATATTTCAACAACTTCGAAAGAAATATGGCATGTTAGATGGAATAAGTTTAGGGGGGAGAATGTTGGAATTAAACCTGTTCAAGTATCATAAAGAGATTAATTTCATTAAAAGAAATATTCATTGTATCAAGAGGGAGATTCATTATATCAAGAAGAAAAAATAGATTAAATGTCTATGGAAAGATAAGTCAAATTGGTTATTGGTTCTTGAAAAGGTTTTTTGAAAGAGAATAATTTATTTTGAATATAATTAATATAATGTATCTTTGGGGACTATATAAACCTCATATGTTGGGTCATGAAACAGATAGAGTTTTTGAAATTGTAAAGAGTTTCTTAAGAGAAATATAGAAGATAAAAGTTTATCCTACTCTTCCCTTGTTTGATAACTCTATCACTTCTTCCTATCAAGTTTAACACTCTTGACATTATTTCTCATTTCATCTATACAAAAATAAGAATAAAATAGCTCAAAATAAGGAGGAAAACAAAAATAGAGAAGGTGTGTGGCTTATCGAACCTTAGTCTTGGGGAGGAGAGGAGAGACGTCGTTGTAGGACACAGCGGAGTATTCCCAACAGGGCGAGGAGGCGTCGCCATTGAGGTCGGTAAGAGGGCTTCGAAGGTATTAAGGCTGACGAACTTGCACCTTTGCTAGTCCCAATGGAGCAACGGTGCAAGTTCAGTGAATTTAGTCAATATTATAATATTTTTGAATAGGATTATAATGTTACAATGAATCATTAACTAGAGTTATGATATTTTTAATTGATAATGTTTAAATACTAAATGATAAATGCTATAACTCCATTGAAAAATATTATAAAAAAATACTATAATAGGATTATATATTATTTTTTAATTATCATTTCTGTATAATATATTATTATACATATTATAAATAATTTTAAAAATATATAGATTAAGATACAGTACAAAATTAGAACTTTTATCATAATTTATTGTGAAATATGTAGAGACCTTCATAATTTTCATCTAGACTCATTCAAATTCTTATCCCAATAATTTTCTAATACTTCCAAACTGATAGTAAAATTGATATTTAATGTTAGTAAATTTTTTGATAATTGAAACTAAATTGTAGTATTTTTATTAGAGTTATATTGTTTGGATTAGTTACAAAATTTCACAAGTCTACTAAGATTTTTTTATTATATTTTAATTAATAAATAAATATTATAATAATTTTAAGTTATTGGCCTAAATTTTAGGTTGCCTAAAAAAAATTAGGACGTGCCATCTTTTATTTTGAAATATGTCCAAATAATTTTAATTTTCTTTCAAAATCACTTAAGAACTCAAATAAAATAATTTATGGAATCTTAATACATACAATAAGATTAATAAACATATGATAATATTAATAATTAATATTTGTGAAAATTTGAATTAATGAAGACTGAAACATTAATATAATTACAGTTAGAGTGTTTTTTGTATAGGGTTATAGTATTTTTTTTGTTGGTGAAGTGAAAATATTGTAACCCTATTTAGTTTCGATTGAATGAAAAATTCTGTAATTATTTTCAAAAATATTATAATTGGTTTGATTCAATACCAAACCAATTTAACTGTTTTGATGTATCTAGTTGTGGGGTGAATTCTAAAAAAAAAAACTCTTATAATTGAGAAATTTTTAATGTGCATCTCAACTTAAAAAAAAATTATCAAACATCCCTTTTATGTAAAAAGATTAATTTATTTTTATCTTCGTCAAACCCATCGTCGTCTCCGCCCTGCACTACCTTAACCACCGCCTCCCTCTATCTCATTAGGCTCGCCTTACCCTCACACGAGGAAGGAGGGGGCATGACGATGGTGGCCCTGATCATCTTGACCCATGGCCCTCATCCGTAGGGTAGGGTTAAGCAAGGTTCATGGAGGCAGTGGCGGCCCTTGCACGACAAAGGATGGGGCATCCGCCACCCTTTGTTGCCTCCGCCCTACACTACCTCCCCTTTGCCTCGTTAGGCCTGCCTTGCCCTTGCATGAGGAAGGAGGGGGCACGACGATGATAACCCTTGTCATACTCAACCACGACCCTCATGCGTAAGGTAGGTTTTAGCAGGGTTCGTGGAGGCAGTGGCAACCCTTGCACGACAAAGGATGGGGCATGGTGACTACAACCCTCATCGTCTTTACTTATGGCCCTCGCGTGTAGGGGGGGTTTAGTGGGGTTGCTATCATCAGTTGCTACATAGAGTCGGAGGTGATAAGTTTGGCAAGAGTCAGGAGAAAAGATGAAGTAAGTTCGATAGGGAAAAGGGGAAGGGAGGTGGTGGCATATGTGGTGTAGGGTAGAGGCAGATCGTTAGGGGGTCAAGGGTAAAATAATTATTTATAAAAAAAATTATGAGAATTTTTGAATGTCGAAGCGAGAATTTCTGAGACTTTATTCAAAAATTCATCCAAAAATAAAAATTGCCAGTTATTAGTGAGAGTATTTTTATCATTTTAAAAAATAGAGGCTCTCGTTGAAATTTTAGAAATGAGGATACAAAATTTTAAAACTTAGAGGCTTTTGTTTGAAAATTATGTAAATATTTTTTTCTACCATCTGAATATGTCCCCACATGAGCTTGGCCAATAAAAACCAATCAACTAAGATCTCAAAGCTCCTGTTTAGGTCACTGTGCAAAAGGAATGATAATTCTGTTCTTGAAAGTCATCACTCTACACTCGTCCTCGGAAACAAAATAGATAATGAGAATATAATCACCAGGTGAATAGAAAGGAACGTCACGGCTTAAGTTTCTCTAGCAATTTTCTTCCCATCACTCTTTGATGGCCATTGATTTCTAGAATGAGATATCTTAAAATTTATTTTTAATCTCGTATCAAAGGCGAAAAAGGGATTGAACTAATTTATAGATAAGATAGATCTATCATTATTAATTTAGAATTAAACATAGGATACATCTAATTTTTTTCTTGATAAAAAATAAAAAGTATATTAAAAATTTAAATGATTATAATATACAAAAGACATCCTCTACTACATTAGAGATATAATTCAATATCATTACATATAACTCCACGAGAGAACAAACCCAAATTAGTAACAAAATAATCAACTAAGATATAATTATTATGCCCGTCTAAAGTATTCTTTTCTTTACATATCCACTTCAATCAATCTTTGTAGGTAATATAGAACTTGACGGAGGGCAGAAGTATCTTCTTCTCACATATATATAGGTGAGTAAGGAATGTTAGGACCAGAGTGGCACTAAGAGGGGGTGAATTAGTGCAACGATAAAGAACGATAAACTTTTGACGATTTAAACACTTTCGGAAACTTCTTATGATAAAAGTAATGTTTCATTTGAAACTGTTTCGATTGCGTTTTAACTTGAAGGCACACGTAAGAAGGAGACAAAGAAGTAGAGCATCAAAATGAAGATGGTTTGCAATAATATAAATGACAATAAGATAAACACAAACCGATTTATAGTGGTTCGGTTATGCGACCTACATCCACTTGCGAAGCCTTCTTCGATGAGGCTCCCAACTTCCACTAGCAAATCACTTTGAAGGGGAAGGACAAATACCCCTCTTACAACCTTTTACAAGTGGTTTACTCTCTCACAAATTTTCAAAGAGAAAGAAGGAGGTGAACACTCAAGCAATTGAAAACAAGACTTGCTAAAGACTTTACTAAGGCTTTTTTCTCAATCTATTGCTTTTTCAAAAGTTATATTCTCAGCTGAGAGTTGAGGGGTATTTATAGGCCCCAAGAGGATTCAAATTTGGGCTCTAAATTTTGAATTCTCTTGGGTTCCCAATGCTGGCGGTGCCACCGTCGGAACTCTTGGGTTCTGGGCGGTGCCACCGCCCAGTCCGATGGTACCATCGCTGATCCTTTGGGTTCTGGGTGGTGCCACCGCCTAGACTATTTCAACTCACTGTTTGGGCTCCAAACTTGGCCCAAACCAGTCCGATGTCGGGCCCAATTGGCCCCTACTTGGGTTATAAGATTAACACCTAATCCTAACCCTAATTAATGTACTAACTACGAATTTAAAGACATTTTCTAAGCTATTACAAAGTCCACAAGTCAAGACTTCTTCCGGCGGTCTTCCGATAAACTCTCGAAAACCATTTTGTGGACTCCCAGCAAGCTCTTAGACTTCACGATTTGATCTTGGTGAGTTCCGACGAGCTTCTTCCGCAAGCTCCGATCTTTCTCGGTGAGCTCCGCGAACTTCCAACGAACATTTCGGCAAGCTCCCTACTCATTCTCGGCTAGTTCCGGCAGCATTCCCGATGAACCTTTGGACTTTCGTCGAACTCTCGAACTCCCAACGAATCTTTCGTGCTTGACTTCGACACTTTGTTTCACTTTATGTCTTCATCGTTATCATAGTTAATCCTGCACACACAAGCCAAAAACTGTACTCTAATCTAGACAATTGTTACAACGTAAATTGACATTCTGTTGCCCGGCACGTCATTGGTTGGCGCTTTATCCTATTCTTCAGCGCATCGTCTTCTCTTGCAGCTTGTTGCCCAATCGGCGGTTGACCTTCGCAACCCCGATATCCTTAGCGCAATTCCGCTCTCCTTGGCCCGATGCCCGATGTCCGAAGCCTTCTACCGTTCAATATCCTGACGTGATCTTGTCCGGTACAACGTCAATTCCTCCTGCGTCAATTGTCTAATCCTGATCGAGTAGACTTGCATCACTCAAAATGCAGTTAAACATCTAAACACAATCAATTAGTTTCATCATTAAAATCCGAGATTCAACAATCTCCCCCTTTTTGATGATGACAACTAATTGATGACTAACGGAGTTAACCTTAACTCCCCATAGTTTAACCAAACTCCCCCTATCAATATGCCATTGATAGAACACTTGGATTATCCCAAATCCAAGCAACATTCATCACATGTTATGAAAAACATTTAAA
>LVTN01000625.1:15000-37429 GCA_001649415.1 Musa itinerans | reverse complement strand
TCCGTTTAAGTTCATTGTTTATTTTAGATTTTTGTTTAGTGAACTTATTAAGATTTAGTGTTCGAAGTTCAAGTTCATCATTGTCCTCATCACTTGAGTCATCGCTCAAGTGGTATTCATTTGTCCGGAGTTCCAAATCCTTCCTATTCTTTGGAAGGTGGTTCAAGTGTTCATCATGAGCTTGACATGTCATTTCGTAGGTCATTAAAGACCCAATGAGTTCTTCAAGAGGGAATGTTTTAAGATCTTTGGCCTCTTGAATGGCCGTAACTTTTGGATCCCAATATTTTGGAAGGGATCTTAAGATTTTAGTAGCTAATTCAAAGTTAGAAAAACTTTTACCAAGAGCTTTGAGTCCATTGATGACATCCGTGAAACGGGTGTACATGTCTCCGATGGACTCACTTGGTTTCATCCGGAAAAGTTCATAAGAATGCATAAGAATATTGATTTTGGACTCTTTCACTCGGCTAGTGCCTTCATGAGTGACCTCTAGAGTTCTCCAAATATCAAAAGCCGAGTCGCACATCGAAACGCGATTAAATTCATTTTTGTCAAGTGCACAATATAAGGCATTCATAGCCTTTGCATTTAGAGAAAACATCTTCTTTTCCAAATCATTTCAATGGTTCATTGGAAGAGAAGACATTTCAAATCCATTTTCGACTATGTGCCATAAATTCGAATCCAAAGAAAGTAAGAAAACTCTCATTCGAGTTTTCCAATAAGTGTAGTCCAATCCGTTAAACAACGGTGGACGAACAACCGAAAAGCCCTCTTGAAAGCCATGAAGAGCCATTTCTCTTGGGTGTAAATCCGAAATGAGAAATACCGGGTTCTGATACCAATTGTTAGGACCGGATTGGCACTAAGAGGGGGGGGTGAATTAGTGCAGCGGTAAAGAACAATAAACTTTCGACGATTTAAACACTTTCGGAAACTTCGTATGATAAAAGCAACGTTTTGTTTGAAACCATTTCGATTGCGTTTTAACTTGAAGGCATACTTAAGAAGGATACAAAGAAGTAGAGCATCAAAATGAAGATGGTTTGTAATAATATAAATGACAATAAGATAAACGCAAACCGATTTATAGTGGTTTGGTCATGCGACCTACATCCACTTGCGAAGCTTTCTTCGATGAGGCTCCATCCACTAATGATCTTCCTTTACTAGGCGAAGATCAACCTCCTTCTTACACCCCTCTTACAACCTTTTACAAGTGGTTCACACTCTTACAGATTTTCAAAGAGAATGTGGGAGGTGAACACTTAAACTATTGAAAACAAGACTTGCTAAAGACTTTGCTAAGGCTTTTTTCTCAATCTATTGTTTTTTCAAAAGTTATATTCTCAACTGAGAATTGAGGGGTATTTATAGGCTCCAAGAGGATTCAAATTTGGGCTCCAAATTTTGAATTCTCTTGGGTTCCCGATGCTAGCGGTGCCACCACCGGAACTCTCGGGTTATAGGCGGTGCCATCGCCGGAACTCTCGGGTTCTACGCGGTGCCACCACCTGACCTTCCGAGCGCTGGGCGGTGCCACCGCCCAGTCCGGCGGTACCACCGCCTGATCCTTTAGGTTCTGGGCAACCGCCCAGTCTGGAGGTTCCACCGCCTGACACTTGGTTTCTTGGTTGGGCTTCAAACTTAGCCCAACCCAAGTCCAAGTTTGGGCCCAGTTGGCCCCTACTTGGGTCATAGGATTAACACCTAATCCTAGCCCTAATTAATGTGCTAACTACAATTTTAAAGACATTTTCTAAGCTATTACAAAGTCCATATGTCAAGACTTCTTCCGGCGAGCTTTCGGTGAACTTCCGGCGGTCTTCCGATAAATTCTCGGAAACCATTCTGCGGACTCCCGGCAAGCTCGTAGACTTCACGATTTGATCTTGGCGAGTTCCGACGAGCTTCTTCGGCAAGCTCCGATCTTTCTCGGTGAGCTCCGCGAACTTCCAACAAACCTTCCAGCGAGCTTCCGAAAAACCCTTCGGCAAGCTCCCTACTCATTCTCGGCTAGTTCCGGCAGCATTCCCGACGAACCTTCGGACTTCCGTCAAACTCTCGAACTCCCAATGAATCCTTCGCGCTTGACTCCGATACTTTGTTTCACTTTATGTCTTCATCGTTATTGTAGTTAATCCTACACACACAAGCCAAAAACTCTACTCCGATCTAGACAATTATTACAACGCAAATTGACATTCTGTTGCCCGGCACGTCATTGGTTGACACTTCGTCCTATTCTTCAGCGCATCGTCTTCTCTTGCGGCTTGTTGCCCAATCAGCGGTTGACCTCCGCAACCCCGATATCCTTAGCGCAATTTCGTTCTCCTTGGCCCGATGCCCGATGTCCGAAGCCTTCTGCCGTCCAATATCCTAACGTGATCTCGTCCAGTGCAACATCAATTCCTCCTGCGTCAATGGTCTCATCCTGATCGAGTAGACCTGCATCACTCAAAATGCAGTTAAATATCTAAACACATTCAATTAGTTTCATCATCAAAATCCGAGATTCAACAAGACAGTAAACTAGTTCATTTCATGATACGTGAATAAAAATGCCACTTACTCAAACCTCAGTCAAATCGACTCAATTTGCTCAAAGATAATCCAACAACTCCACGAGGCTTTATACTGTTTGTTCAAGATATTTACTATAATTTTAGACTCCGATCAAAAGTGGATAGAGTCGATATTCCTAAAGCTGACTTTCGAGATGTAAAGTTGGATAGTATGTAACTTGATATTCCTAATGCTGACTTTGCCACCTGTTTACATCATACTTTAGGGTCCATCATGACCGTCGATCGTCTCCGGTCAACGCGAGTTATTTCTCGGCGTCTATTAATGTATATTTAGCTATTATCGAGATGTTCTTATTCCATTAGTTCCCTGACAGTAAATGTTAAATGTGCATTACACACATTATGTTGTGCTGGAAACCTTTATCGTGGCTTGGTCTATGAACGAGCGGGCTGTGGATCATGTAGTCAAAGGTCTAAAGCCTCTCAACTTGAGGCAGAGAGTCAACCACTTGCCATCCATGGTTGCCACCTCTCACTCCTGTTACAAACAATTCAGCTAGTCCACACAATCGATGCCAGTCTACAGAGAAAGCATGTGAGTGCTGTTGAGTGTCGAAGAGGCAATAGCAGCTTCTCGTGATGGATGGATGGCTGGAAGGTGGAAGGATAGCAATACTCTCCATCTCCAGCTATATAAAAATATATACATAGGAAGGGGGAGACGGAGAGAGAGAGAGAGAGAGAGAGAGAGAGAGAGAGAGAGAGAGAGAGAGAGAGAGATTGAACAAGTAGGAGAGGAGGAATGGAGGCCATCAAATGTTGTCCGTGCAACGTAGAACACCCTTCTGCCTCACGATGGAGCTCACGAGAGGAAGCAAAGGTTTAGCAAAAGGGTACGACGTATCGCACTTTTCTTCCTAATAATGCCTTCCTGCAGAGATTGGCTCCAACCACGTGAGACGTCGTAGTTATTAAAACCAGATCGGATCGGCCGGTCCGATCGAAAAAACTAGAACCAGACCGGACCCGTAGTTGATCTGATACGTTAATTGAATCGTTTTTATTAGTATTGATCATGAAATCCTAAATTATGAACGCTCTTACATTTCCTTTTTCAAAATTTTATAGGAAAATGGGATGTTTCTCTTGTTAATATCATCATTTATTTATTCTTTTCTTATACTCCTCTCTCTCTCTCTCTCTCTCTCTCACTTCATTAATCTCCTTTCTTCACCATCATTCTTTTTATTTCCTTCTCCCTGTATTCTCTCTTTTGTTTTTGTTTCTTTTATCACAATACTTCATTTGCTTACCTATTTAATCGTCAATCAACTTATTCGAATTTAGATATTTATCTTTTGATTATCAAATTTTACTAATAGATTCTATAATAAAACAATATTTCATGATTATAGTTTTATTAACAAAATTAATTAATTATATATATATATATATATATATATATATATATATATTTGTGTCTTTATCTTATGAGACGACGAGCACCAAAATTGCTGCCGAAGAAAGTGGATCTTTTGCGTTGCATGCACAGTGTTTTGGAGCTGTTCTAATCTTACTGTTCTTAAAGATCACATCACCCACTTCATGAGTGCAGTCACAGTAAAGCTTGTTGTTCCCTCTCCTTTTTGTGGGATTCACAAGACTCATTCTCCGCACCACTTACTTCCTCCTCCTCCTGTAGCCACCACGCTTCTGATTCCTTCTCGGCCATGAACAAACACTCTGCATGCATATATTTACCTTGTCTTCACGTTCCTGGATCTCTTCATCCGCCAGAGCCATGGAATCCACCACCATGAATCCAGGAGGAGATGGCTCAGACGATCCAAACTCCACTAGGTTGCCTCTTCTTCTGAATCCAGTCTACGCGCGCACCAAATCCACAGTGTTCGACGAGCTCCGAAACTTCCGCGTCTGCCTCAAGTGGTGCGCGCTCGACCACTCCACCGCCGCCGGCAGGGCCGTGTCCTACGCCGCCTTCGTCGCCCTCGCCCTCCTCGTCCCCGCCGCCACCTCCCTCTCCGTCCGCGCGCCGCCCGCCGCTTCCTCATCGGCCTCCTCCGTCTCGTTCCACAAACTCGTCCAGGTCCCCGCTTCCAGCCTCGCCGCCATCTCCTTCCTCACCCTCGCTGCCTTCTTCCGCCGCTACGGCCTCCGCCAGCTCCTCTTCCTCGACGGGGCCCTCCGCGACGACACCACTTTCGTCCGCCACTGCTACGCCCGCGAGCTCGACCGCTCGTTCCGCCACCTCGTCTATATCCTCCTCCCCTCCTTCTCCGTCGAGCTCGCGCACAAGATCCTCTTCTTCTCCACCGTCTCCGTCGCCGTCCCTCTCTCCACCGCGCCGTCCGGCGTCCCCTGGAACTCCATCGCGTTCGTCGCCACGCTCGCCTCCTGGGTGTACCGCACCGGGGTGTTCCTGCTCGTCTGCGTCTTGTTCCGCCTCACTTGCGAGCTCCAGATACTGCGCTTCGAGGGCTTCTACAAGATGTTCGACGAGGGAGACGGATCCCATTGCCAAGCCATCTTTAGGGAACACATGAGGATAAAGAGGCAGCTGCTGGTCACCAGCCACAGGTACAGAATCTTCATCCTCGGTTGCTTGGTGACCATATCGGCGAGCCAGTTGGGTGCCCTCATGATTGTTTTGGCCTCCAAATCTAAGAAGAACTTCAGCAACTCGGGCGACGTCGTGGTAAGTCAAATCGACAATCACTTGGTCGTCTCCTCTCCTTCTCCATGTACTTACTCTTCTTGCTCCTCTTGCTGCAGGTGTGGTCTGCGGTGCAGCTGAGTGGCTTCTTCATGTGCCTGCTGGGAGCTGCAAGGATCACTCACCGAGCTCAGCGGGTCGTCTCCATCGCCAGCCGATGGCACATGATCCTGTCCTCCGCCGCAGACCGCAAAGCCGATCCGCCGACGCCAGCCGTCGCCGAATCCGATGACATCTCCGATTCCGGCTCGCCTGAAGGATCCGTGGGGCGCGCGGTACCTTACGCGCAGGCTTCCACCTTCGAAGGCCGACAAGCCTTGGGTGAGTGAGCGCGGTGACGCAAAGCTAATTGTCTTATTTGGTTCATGGTGTATATGAGATGTGGATTCCTCGATGCAGTGCTGTACCTGCAACACAACGGTGGCGGCATCACGCTCTTCGGATTTGCGCTCGACCGGGGATTGCTTCACACGCTCTTTGCGTTCGAGACCACTCTGGTGCTGTGGATACTGAGCAAAGTCGTCGTTCTCTGATGATCTCTTCTTCCACGGAGGAGACACACTACTAGTACGACACTCTTATCACAAACATGGAGTGGCCATATATATTACTTCTGCCCCCACTTTTCGCTCATGTCATATCTATTATTTCGTGGAAAGATTCCGCTATATTAAACTTATAATTTGGTAAAATAGTAAATAGTATTGTACTTCTCAAAGTCTTTATAACTAATATATATGTTATTTTGATATGTTCCATCACAAATCATCAAAGGCTCGTGTTGATGTTGACCGAATTAGATGGAGGTCCTAATTAGTACGTGATTTGGAGGAATACTCTATGAATTATAATTCATTCAAAGGATATTTCTGTTAACGTTTAATATTAATCTTCATACGATGACACTCAAACTACGTCTAAATTAAATGCAGGAAAGGCTTTTCTCTCTCTAATAAGAGGCCAAAGTTTCCGATAGAAACACCTGAGGCGACTCCGTCAACTTCTCCCACCTCCCTCGTATTCTTGGCCACCGGCCACGACCCTTTGTTCCCCCACCATCTCCACCACCCCTAGAAAGAAGCCACGCCATCAACTTCCATCCTCCCCTAATCTCCGCGCGTCGTAATCCTCAGCCCATACCATCACCGGCCACGACGGACGGCGGGCGAGCATCATGGCCGGCCGGCGGCCTCTACCGCTCTTCGTGGCGCTGCTCTTCCTCGCGGCACCTCCCGACGCCGCGCGCTCGTCGGAGGACGCCGACGTCCTCCTTGACTTCAAGGCTGCCATGTCCGATCCCACCGGCGCTCTCCGGAGCTGGGTGCCCAGCTCCGCCCCGTGCGGCAACGGCACCGCAAGCTGGGCCGGAATCATCTGTGACCACGACGGCAGCGTCTCAGGGTTGCGCCTCGAGGGCATGAGCCTCTCCGGCTCGTTAAACGTCGCCTTCCTCGGGCGCTTGCCGAGGCTGCGCACTCTCAGCTTCACGAACAATAACTTCGAGGGGGCGATGCCCGACGTCGGGAGGCTCGGGAACTTGAGAGCAGTATACCTGTCGACGAACAAATTCTCCGGCGAGATCCCCGACGATGCCTTCGCCGGCATGAACTGGCTCAAGAAACTCTATCTCTCCCATAATGGCTTCTCGGGCTCCATCCCGGCGTCCATTGCGGCATTACCCAAACTTCTGGAGCTGGGGCTGGACGACAACAGGTTCGGTGGTGCGATCCCGGACCTGCAGGTGAAGCAATTGAAGCGGGTGAACCTGTCGAACAATGACTTGGAAGGGCGCATACCGGATGTCCTCAGGAAGATGGACGCGGATGTCTTCTCGGGTGAGTACTGCTGTCGCCATGGCTCGCTTGGTCTCCTTCCGAGCTCGTAGCTCCACAACGTTTGGATCTGCTGCTGCAGGCAACAAAGGCCTGTGCGGTGAACCTCTTCGAGTCCCATGCCAGCCGCCGTCGCCGTTGCTATCCACGATGTCGCCATCCACGTCGTCGGGAGGATCAGCTCATCATCCGATCATCTTCACGACGATTGCGATCGGCCTCGTCGTAGCAGTCGTCGCGGCGATATTCCTCGTGCCCCGCCGTCGGCAAACGGGGGATGATGGACTCGGGCAGTCTCTGCCACCGGAGAACTCAAAGTTTGCATCATCTGAGGAGGAAAAGCTAGAAGCGGGAGCGGCCGGATGCCACCGTGGGGGGGGCGGCAGCGGGAAGAAGGTCGCCAAGGACCACGAGCAAGGGCGGCTGGTCTTCGTGAGGGAGAACAAGGCAAGTTTTCAGCTGCAGGACCTGCTCAAGTCCTCGGCTGAAGTGCTCGGAACCGGGAACTTTGGGTGCTCCTACAAAGCCACCTTGTCGAACGGCGCTTCGGTGGTGGTGAAGAGGTTCCGGCACATGAACAGGGTGGGGAGGGGGGAATTCGAAGAGCACATGAGAAGGTTGGGGAGGCTGTGCCACCCCAATCTGCTGCCACTGGTGGCTTATTATTACAGGAAGGATGAGAAGCTACTGGTCACAGACTACATGGATAAGAGGAGCCTGGCCAATGCCCTCCATGGTGAGCATCTCATCCTCACTATAGTTTCATGACCACCAACACCAACTAAAGATCATAAGAACTTCTGCTTTCAACTAGAATTACCATGATATAAACAAAAGTTGCAAATCCAGCAAAAGTTATATTATTGAAGCAATAAAAAAAAAAGAAGCTAAACTCGTATAAAATTTCCTTTCAAGTCCTGTGTTACTTACTCAGGCTTCTATGAATGAAGAGATAAGTTGCAAGCTCAGCAAGAATCATAAGATTGAAGCGAAAAACAAAGCTAGCACAGTAGACGACTGCATCTTCTTTATGTTCATGTTGAAGTAATGCTTCCAAAGTTGTAATGTGATGTTGGGTTTACTGATCAGGCTGCCGTGCATCAAACATTCCGGCATTGGACTGGTCCACACGACTAAAAGTAGTCAAAGGAGTAGTCAAGGGACTAAATTACCTCAAAGAAGAGCTGCAGATGCTAAGCGTTCCCCACGGCCATCTGAAATCCTCCAATGTTCTTCTCGACGATTCGCTCGAGCCACTTCTGACGGACTACGCCCTCCTCCCCGTGATGAACCAGGCTCACTCGGGGCAGTTCATGGCCGCCTACAAGTCACCCGAGTGCAAGCAGCAGGGAAGAACATCGAAGAAGAGCGATGTTTGGAGCTTTGGAGTACTGATACTGGAGATCCTGACGGGGAAGATCCCCACCACGGAGTTGGGGCAAGAGAAGGGGGGCTTGGATTTGCAAGGATGGGTGTATTCAGTCACCCAGGACGAATGGAGCAGCGAAGTATTGGACAGTGAGCTCAAAGCAACAAAGGACAGCGAGGGACAGATGCACAAACTGATGCAGATTGGATTGGCTTGCTGCAGGGAAGACGTTGAGAAGAGATGTGAGCTGGAAGAAGCTCTTGACAGGATTGAGGAACTGAAAGGGAGAGACACAAACGAAGACTGCGAGAATCCTCGCTACGGACGGAGAGAATGATCTTTCGACCATTGACATCAAATGAGAATTAATCACAGTGAGAAAAATTGATAAGAGATGGAGTTAGAAATGAAGCAATCCACAATGCAAGAGGGGATAGACCTAGCTATTGGTTCTGTAACATTGAGGAGAGAGTTAAAAGTGGTAGGAATCATGAAAGAATGGTTTTGTTCTAGGATCCAAACACATTTACCTAATGTTTTTAGCACCTTTTAATGCTCACTTCTCCTAGTTTCCACATGAATCTTATCCCTTGGTTTTTTTTCGGCTTGATGACCACAGGATTTTTCTGTTTATACAATAAACTCCATATAATCACTATTATCTAGCAAAGAAATTTCAACTATTTTGAATTGTCTAAAGCTTGCAATTTAATCAAATATGCATCAATTTTGCATTTCCATAGCATAACTGTGCACTTAAACAACATCGTCCAGAGAATTAGAGCAAGAGTTTAGTGAGAGCTAGGTGATGAAGAACTTAGTTTGCATTTCCACTATTATCTAGCAAAGAAATTTCAACTATTTTGAATTGTCTAAAGCTTGCAATTTAATCAAATATGCATCAATTTTGCATTTCCATAGCATAACTGTGCACTTAAACAACATCGTCCAGAGAATTAGAGCAAGAGTTTAGTGAGAGCTAGGTGATGAAGAACTTAGTTTTGTAGTTGAACTTAGTAAATTTAGAAGTCTACAAATAATTATTAGATTAAAGCCTCTAGAAAGGTCCAAGCAAATCCTTCCTCCTGATAAAAGACATACTAAATTATAACTTCCTTTAACATGATCTCTCTCTCACACACTCACAAAACTTGAGTTCAAATATTAAGGATATTAATGTTTGATGCTGCAAACTTGATGGTGAAGACAGAAATAGAAAAGGTCAGTGAACTGAATCAACCACAAGGGAGCAGAGGGCAAACTTGACAAGAAATAACTCGGAGTAAGCAAAAGTTGAACAAGTTGTATTGACATCAACTCAAAATAGATCTAAAGTAGTTAGAAGTTCAATAGGATGAGCAGACAAGAAATTGTTGTTTATTTAAGAAGTTCAAATTATGCTTCCTTTCTTACCATTATTTCCAATTCATTTTGTTCATAGCATCAGACTTCCACTTTAGCTTCTTCACAGTAGTGATATAACACGGTAGAGAAAAGGAGAAATAAGGATGCTCATGACAAATCCTAGAAAGTATATAGTGTAGCTCTAAGATCAATAGAAAGAAAAGAAAATCTTATTAAGATGTGTCATTGATTACGCTTATGATGAGTTGAAACACCTCTTTGTACGCAATTATATTGTGCAAGAGAGAAAAATTGCTTAGAACATTGTAATTTGACTCCTACCAAATAAAAATCTTATTTTAAATAAAAAAACAATGATTGAAATCCTAAATAATCATAATCGACTCATCCCATCTAACCAAACTAACCAACAACATGGGCTTAATAAGACATTCCTAAATGGATCAAATATACCCACAATGACATAACTATATCATATCTATCTCATTCTCATTAAACACAATAACTAAAACAACAAAAAGCCATAATGTCCGACCATTGGGCATCAGCTACATGGGTTTTCTTCCGTCATTCCACTTTTGGTGTAAGGTAACATCTTTAGTTAAATCAAGAGCACTTTATTGTCTCTTAGTAGTCATTTTAAATATCCTTGTACTTTTCCTCGCACCGCTAATCCTAATCGACTCATCTCATCTAACCAATCTAATCACATCATCCATAGATTTAGATGATTCTTCCTCATTTTATTTTATTTTTAATCAGCCTATACCTAAAACATGACAGACATAAATCCAATCAGATTGTTGTTCACAAAAGCATATATACTCAAGGTTGTGTTTGACATGTGACTAGCTAAGAATAGAGAAATTAAAATGATTGATCATGGTCATATGTACTCATAAACAATTATGAAGGGGTAGAATATGCCCAACTTATATATACCACAAGCATATTCCAGGTTTAGGTAAAGAGTCTAAAGACATATTTGGTTCCTGGAAACAGTTCTCCACCTGTTTGCCAACCAGGAATGCCGGTTCTTGTGACATTCTTAGCATCACTAAGGATTAAATCGAAATAATGTCATTAACCACATACAACCATCAATACCATAAATTACTGCTGACAACCTGCCTTCCCAGTCGCCCCAAAACAATTCAATTCAAATCCTATCAATTCAATCACAAAGCCGATCAGAACAAACAAAAAGATACCTGAGTCTTTGATCAAAATCACATTTTGATTGCAAAAGAAGTTGATGAGCACCAATACATAACCAGATTGAAAATCCATAGAGCTACTGTATAGCATTCATGCGTGATCTTGAGATCATAGTAAGTCCCAAAACAATAAATATAACCAAAGGAAACATCTTAAAGAAAAAAGGCTTTAAAATCCACAGGCAGCCTAACCATATCAGCAGCAGCAGCAGCAGAAGAAGAGCTCATTCGAGCGGCACCTCGACGTCGCCATCAGATATCTCCTGCTGGAGGTCCTTGGGATCCTTCCCATCGACGGTGCACCCGACGGAGACGCACGTGCCAAGGATCTCCTTGACGGCGCCAGCGAGATCCTTGGCCATGGACCTGGGCGGCATGACTCGAGCGATTTCGACGACGTCGTCGAGCGAGATGTTGCCATTGTGTTTGATATTCTTCGTCTTCTTGCGGTCGCGCTCGGGCTCCTTGAGGGCCTTGATGACGAGGGCAGCGGCGGAGGGGACGACCGACACCTTGGCCTGGCGGTTCTGCACGGTGAGCTTCACGGTGACTCGAAGGCCCTTCCACTCCTTGGCTGTCTCCTTGGCGATGTCCTCGCCCACCTTCTTCGGGGAGAGCCCCAAAGGACCGATCTTTGGGGAGAGGGAGGTGGCGGCGCCGACCTCGCCTCCGGTGACCCGGACATAGACGTCGACCACTTGGGTGGGATCGAACTTTGGCGGCATGGCGACGACGGCAGCGGCACACGAAATCTAGTGTGAGGTTTTGGTTAAGGGTTCTATGGAGAGGAGGAGATTGGCTTCAGAACTGCTTATATAGCTTCCCAATTTGTATGTTATTGTACACCCCTTTCGGTCCGGTTGAATCCATATGTTATTTAAAACCCGGTCCGGTGCAATTTAGATGCTAGAAAAACCCGGTTCGATCAGTATGGATTAATAGAGGCGTCGCTCTAAAGTTGGATCAATTCGGCCTTCTGGTTTATCTTTAAATATTCAAAAATTGAAATGATTTTTTACATTCAGATATTTGTTGAATTTGGAATGGAAAAATCGCCAACTAAACTTTAATCTCATATATCCACCAATTAACAACGACATATCACTGTCCATTTAAAAAGCTAGTTTAACTATTTCTAACCATTATAAATATTATTAATTTATTTAAATTAAAAATATATAAATATGAAATACCTATAACTGTTCCTAGTACTTTCATGAAATTAATAAATATTTGGAGGTTTATTGTAAATTAGAATTTCAATGCGTAAGTAACTTAAAATAAATTTTTAGATTTATGTGACACGTACTTGAACATTAGTTCAGAGAGATAAGTACAAAAATGACATGCGATCTTTATATGTCACCGGCGGTATAATCACATGCTCTGTATGCCATTCAAGCATGCATATACGTGAATAAACCCAATGTAATTGGGTCGAGCAGTGCCATTAGGGTTATCTTTTTGCAATATTCTTCGATACCAGCTTCTTAGGGCTTCTTTCTCAAACCAAGAGACAGTTGGTGATCACAAGCAATCAATAAATCATAACATAAAAGAACTATTCTTTCCTGTACATGTAGGCTCAAAATTTCGTGCTTGAGCTGCTGCTCTGTTGTGACAAATAATACAATGCATGAAATCAATTTGCATACATAGTTCTTCGGTCCACCAGACATCCTACAAGAATACTGTGACCAAAATATTCAGCAACAAGAAGAAACCGTAGCATGCCAAACAAGGGTGGTTAAGTGAATAGGGGCTTCCACCAACTCAATAAACAACGAAGAAATCATAGAGGAAATAATCCTGACCATGATGTAGCCAAATCCAAAATTGAATTGGTTTCTTGATGCTGCCATGAAGAAGCTGGTGCTTGGTGCCCCAATAAGGGGTGGATTTGTTAGGTGATCTGTCCCTTGCATTTTCAAACCAAAAATTGCTTCTTGAGCACTAGAAGCCCTTATTTTGATCCAATATCACGAAGTAATTACCTAATTTATGCACCCTTTACAGCAATACCAAAAGGCAGCACCACTCATTTATCCTCTCCGTGCTAAAATCCAAAGCCAACCGAGCCTCAGACTGACACCAAGGTCCATTGCTTCCTGCTTGGTTCAGAACGTACAGCGCATCTTGTTACCTTCCTTTTCATCGGACACCTAATAAATGAATGACACTCCTGTAGTGCCAAGCCAGACAGCATTGAACAACTTGCGGCCTGCATCATGATGATTTGATCAAGTAAGAACAATGCAAAAAAATGTAACAAGTTTCAACTCAACCAAATTAATCCTCCTTAGAGATTTTCTCAAACATACAAATGTATACCATGTGTCCTTTATTAAAAAGGCCACCGTTTGGTAGGGTACTGCATAGATTCTACCACAACGTCATATGCAAATACCTCAGTGACTAAGACATATCATTTGTGAGCTCTGAAAAGCCAAAATCATGCTTTCCCTCCAAGGTCAACCAATGAATCAGATCGCAGCCTTGAGATAGTGTGAATGACACAAAAGTTGGTGTTTTTTTATTCTGCTGCAAATAAGTTTTCTTCAATCTAATGGGCAGCATTGGAATGCCAAGGCCATAATAGTAAGCATAGTGTGCACTACAAGATCTTGCTATCTAAAATTTCTAGAAAAGAAAACAGCCAATTGAGGAGGCTCCGCTTTTTGCTGAAATAGAACTTTAGTGCACTGAGCTGAGAAGTAAATATTGACCAGATGTTCAAAAAGTTGTGTTGCCAGAACTAGAGATGCTAGAAGTTCTTGCAGAAGATAATAAGCATTACTGCATGCTGGAATAGTACTCATGGTCAAACATCAGCAGTAGCTATCAAACTTTCTGTGCAGGGTAATGCATGTCCAAAGAAGGATAAACTATACAGAAATGCTAACGGTAAGGTTCTCTGTTTTGTTACAAAGACGTGCAGTAAGTAAAAACTAATTATATTTAAATATCTTAATTTCATAAAACAGCCCCGGAAAACAAGGCAAAAGAAAATAAAACTAATCACCAAGATACAACTATGCAAATTGAGTCACAGTGAAATTACTAACCATGATGTGATAGGAAATGACAATTCTAAAGTGATCTTCAGAATAGAACAGTGTACATGTCACTATAATTACGCCTAAAGTAAATCAAAATTAAGAGTTATACATACATATATACATATATGTATGTATATACATATATATCGGATGAATATCTCAACGACATAAGGCTTATAGACCATTGAATATGTGCAATATGTATAAAATTTTCTTTGAAGTCTTAAGATCTGAATAATCTCTTTAATATTTCATATATGAATCTGAAGTATTTTTCTGAATGGGAATTGTTTTTCTGAATGATTATTATGCTTCTGGTAATGTTATATTTATATTTATCATAGGTTTTAATGTCTAACACATCTACGTTTTGTCTTGTCGTGACCTACTTTTCTTTAAGCAAAAAACATAATTGCTTCTTTATTCTTTAAGTCCTTATAAAAGACTGAGATTATGAGATGAAAGAAAGAAATAAAAATAGAGGAAGGAAACTATATATTCCTCTTAAAAAGCCAGTCTTCCATGGTATTCAGTAGTATGTGCTAAAAATTAATTAGACACATGCTGTGTACAGATGGATGACTTTCTAGAATAGAAACATAAAACTGCATACCATTTTTCAAGCTTGAGAAAAGAAAAATAAAACTACTCAATGTCATGCCTATATAGTGAAGAATTAAGGTGAAGGGTTTATTAGCATATATTCATGAATTAATCAATATTGTCAGATATCTCTATATCGCTGGAATTCCATTCAAATACAAACACAGCTCATCACAGAAAGTTATAAGTTGGTTAGCTAGAGACCAAAAATGATTATCTTCAATAAGGAAGGAACCCTGTTTCAATCACAGGCAGATCACTAGACATAATGGTTTTGATCATATTGTTTCTGTAGGCAATAGAGTAACAGATTATAATTTCCAACTGAATGTGATAATACATATTGAACATGACCATACCTCAAATTCTTATTCAGTTTCAGAGTTGACACTAGCAAACAAGCAAGCCCCTTAACACTGAAACTTCTATAAATAACATCTACCTGTATGGCATTTGGGTGCAAAATGACAATATGTAAAGAATTGAGATTCACAAAAAGCATGGAATCACACAGATCTTCCACTTCATTTAGCAACAACACTTTACATTTACCATCATGTGTCGTTAAATTGTGTTGTATATTTTTAATTACTTCAGACAATACATACCAGTATCCCTAAGTAATCACATATCACACTAAATGATTTTGTCTGATGTTACATGTACTTGCCAAATCTGGAAAATGAAGTGTTGGTGCTAAAACTAGGAATCTGACTGCTACGACATGAATCAATCAGCCATTTCATTCAAACCATACCTGCAATGCTAATGTCCTCTAGTCTAAAAGGGAAAAGAATGGTAACAATCTCGAATGAGAAATACCTGAGTGTTTCATTCTTGGTGTGCACTTTATGTATGTATTCTCTGCTCAAGTATATAAATCCTATGGTGATTGGTGACTTTCCAACCTCAAATTACTGAGTTCATTCGCTTCTAAAAGATATTCTGGTTGCAACCTCATCATTGTCTTCTGAGAAAACATCAATGAATTTCATCAATAATTCCAAAAGATTTGGTTTCTCCTGAATTGTTTTTTCAGATATATTGCTAGGAGCTTTGAATATGTCCAATCCCTCTGCCTTGTGGATTTTACTAGAGCCTCGGAGCTTGAATGGAAATCACCCTTACCAAAGACCTCAAAAACTAGCGGATCAGTTAACATAATTGGAGTGGCCTCAACATCCAATTTTCCTAATTCAAAGGAAATATTTCTTGCAAGCCTTCTCTCCAAGAAGGCATCCACAATGCAACCATATGTAACAAGATCTGGTATGACACGTTTATACCTCATGTGCTGGATGCTCAAATGGAGATCCCAGAACATAGACATCCTTGAATATGCCAATGCTCTGATATTGAACGTGGATATATCAGGTGAGAAACCAGCATCCAACATACCAAGAAACTCTCTTTGCAAGCTTTTCATTTTAAAATTTGCAGCATAAGATAGCAAAAGTAGGTTCCACAGAAGATTGCCCACATTACGTCTGCCAAGACCTACATCCCGAAGAAATTCACTAAATTTATAGAATTGTCTTTGGTTTATGTATGCAGATGCCATCGCTCGGATCACTCCCTTCTCAATCAGAATTCTTGATTTCTTCAAGCGCTCATATGCAGCTTCCATATCTTCCAATGAACCATATATGCTGTAATACTTAACATAAGCGTTGCCACTTACAGAGTTAACCTTAAAACCTCTTGAGACCATTTCTTTTACAGCTTCCTCCATCAACCGAAGCTGGCCAGCTTTCCCAAAACAAGAGACAGCCATCGAGTAAACCTCAGGACCGAAGCCAAAATTTCTGAGGGTGGTCTCATGGACAATCCTGGTTATCTCATCAAACTGGCCCATCTGGGCATAGGCCTTCATCAGATCCCAGATGACCTCGATGCGCGGCTCGAACGAGCTGTTTATGATCTCACCCCACAAAGCCTGGGCTTGCGTGAAGAAGCCATTTTTAGCATAACAAAGCATCAAACCGGAGAGGACATCACAACCAGGCTTAAAACCTTTGGATTTCAATTCATTTACGAGTTGAAATGCAATGTCAGGTTCTTCGTTCACAATCACGGCCTTGACTAACGCAGCGTAGTCCTTGTTGCCAAGAATTCGATCATTCAGGGATCTTCCATGGATCATCTGTTATCAATGCGTGAACCCAAACCATCAATTCAAGTGTCGAATATGCTACTGACGCAATGGGATTTCTTTTGTTTCAGAAGAGGATTAGGCTCTAGATAAAGAGGACCGGTTACTCAGTGGAATCGCCCGATTCGACCTTACGAGTGGGGATGGATCGAAGAAGAGGGGATGGGGAATTGAAGACGGAAGACGAGATGGTACCTTCCGATTCGGTGGTCCTCGACGCAGCGGAGGAACCCAGGAACGGCGGGAGGCGGAGGCCCGAGGGAGGAAGATGGGAGGGGGAGAAGCGGCACAGAGGCAGGGATGCAGGGGTTGAGTTGCCATCGGCGGTGACGACGAGTCGAGACGAGTGGGAAAGAGATAAGCCCGTGGGCGGAGCGGTGCCTCACGCTCTTCCCCATGATTACCACCACGTCACCTGATCGTAAGCCATGTAGTGAAGTCGGTACGCCACGCAGTGACATTTCTCCTCACGGGTTCGGATCCACATCCAGTTCGACACCCGATCCATGTCTGACCTGCTTCAAATTCTGTGCACGTTAGGAACGGTGGGATTTATGGTCTAATGTATTTCATAAACGTAAAATTCAGTTGCCATCTTAAGTTTTATTTTTATTTTTATTTAACTAATTTTAGAAATGCCCTTTTCATTGTGTCGGTCGATAACTGCTTCATAATGTTCCTAAGGTGCTTTAAGATTCGTGTAAAAGCACTTGGCATTTTATTATACACTCGGAAACTAGTATTTTTAATTGGAGGAATATATATATATATATATATATATATATATATATATATATAGGAGGTGGCACTTGACCTTGTGCCGTTTTTTTGGCATCAAGAAAAAAGCAAGTCCGTTTCCCTCCGTACCATGGACGAGATGTTGAAGCCTCTTCCCACTACCACGAATCAAGAGATCAAAGGAGCCGGAGAGGAACGAGGAGGAAGAACACCAGATCTCCAACGAGGAGACAAGGTAATGAGTTCGATCCTGTGCTTTCACCTCGATCTTCTCTCTTGCGTCGAGTTCTTGAACGCTTCCGATCTCCTGTGTGGGTTTGCACGTTCGAATGACCTGTTGCAATGGTGTGGAACGAAAGAACGAGGAGCCCTCAAGCGACAAGGAGAATGAGCAGAAGAAGCTTGAAGATGAATGAAGGCAAGGTAATACACTTGAGATCAAACGAACCTCACCTCTTCTCTTGAGTTGCTTCGAGTTCTTGAAACCGTTTCTTGAATGCTTCTGATCTCTCCTATGGTTTTTCTCGGTTTAATCAAATGAAAGAATGAGGAGCAATATGAAGTCAAGGTAATGATTCCCACATTTTGATCTCTTCTCTTGGTTTGCTAGAAGTTCTTGAAGTGTGATAGGGATAATATTGAGGAACCAACGATTATTAATGATAGCATGCTTAGCCATCTCCTAGCTGATCCCCTCATTAATACCTTTGTATTAATGACTGACAGCAAACCACCCTTATTAATGTCTCTTAGTAACACATGTTTGAATCGCTCGGTGATCAGGTATAAAAACTACGCCCCAAGTTAAGCGCCAAGGGGGGCCAAGCAGACAAGAACCTCTTTGCTCTCTCATTTACATAGCTCATACTACTATCTTCCCCCCCTCTGCCTTTCGTTGACTTAAGTATCGGAGAGGTTGAGCCGAGACATCCCTTGCACTGACCTATTGTGCAGGACGATCGATAGCTAGAAGACAACTCGATAGCCTGGGGACAAGCCCCTCGCTCACCTCGTTAGAAGCACTCCCAAGCTCTAGTGTTAGGGACTCAGGCCTATGTATACCTACGACCCTACCTCATCCTCCATAGCAAGGGAGGCCCCCATTCCTCTACTCAGCCTCTCCATTCCAAAGTCATATTAGCCCCGATGAACCATCCCCCCAGCAAACCTCCCTCGTCGGTCCACCATGTTGGCACTCTATATTAGGGAGGAGGAGATACTAGGATGAGCCTGCACCTTCAGTAGTGAATTAACTGGGCTGACTGACCAATCGATAATATACATGACATATCATTTTGGCGCTAGAGGAAGGGCGGAATGTCGTAGGAACATTTTTCTACCACTCCTCCCAACGAATCCTTGAGCAGAGAAGGGCTAGAGACAAGCACCTTGCTCATCTCGCTAGAAGCATTCTTGAGTGTCACTCAGCAAGTCCAGACTCTTATTGGCATGATGCAAACTATCACACCACTTCTCCCTCAGTTGACTTAGCTAGCAACCTTAGCATAATGGCTCGCCCTTGGACCGTCGACTGCACCTCTTCTTGTTAGGATCAAGAGCGGCACTAAGAGGTGGAAAACTTTCGTGATTTCAGAAAATTATTCGTTTCGTTTAAAATCGATTCCGACGAAAATGGTTTCAATTCAATCTCTTTTGGAGAGAAGTTGAACTTGAAAGCTTTCGTAAAAGTGCAAGAGAAGATTAAGGAGGTTTGTTGTAAAGTAAATAGCACAAAGTAAATACAAACCAAGTTTTAAAGTGGTTTTGGTCAATGTAACCTACATCCACTTTCGGATTCCTCCTCCGACGAGGCCATCGGCGTCCATTAAAGGCCTTCCTTCAATAGGTGAAGACTAATCACCTCTTTACAGCATTTTCTCCTTTTCATGGGTTTAGGAGAGAACCCTTACAAGTCTCACACCTCTCTTGAATGATCTCAAAACTTAGAAAGGGAGGAGGACTCTAGCACTTGTTTACAACACTTTTACACCCCAATAACTCAAGATTATCTCAATGCTTTCATGTCCTTTTATGCAGCCAAGGGTGGGGTTTTTATAGGCCTCAAAGGCTTCAAAAATGGAGCAAAAAAGTGTCTCATCCCGGATTTCCAAGGTACTGGCAGTACCATCGCCATTACTAGGCAGTACTATCACCTAACACCTAACACTAGGTGATACCACCGCCCAGTCTAGGCGGTACGACCACCTGATAGAGCTTGGAGACCGAGCTCTGGCGGTACCACCGCTGGCAGCATTAATTGCCGGTGGTACCATCGCTTGACAAGGGCGGTACTACCGCCTAGAATTCTTGGGAGACCGAGTCTCCCAGGCGGTGCCACTGCCAGCCAAGAATTTAGGGGCTGAATGGGCTGCTCAATTCAGCCCAATTCAGCCCTGTCAAGGGCCCAATTGGCCCCCTAATTAAGTTAGTAGGATTACCTCCCAATTATAACTTAATTTACTATCTAACTACAATACTTAAGACATGATCACAGTACTTTTTGTTCTGGTGCGTTAATTGCTCTTCCGGCGAGCTTCCGGCGTACTTCCGGCAAACATTCGACGAACTCTTAGCAATGCTCCGGCAAGCTCCTGGACTTTATGATGATCTTCTTGGCAAGTTCTGACGAGCTTCTTTGGCAAGCTCCTAGACTTCTCGGTTGGTTCCGGCAGAATTTCCAACGAATGTCCGGACTTCCGACGAACTCTCAAACTCCCAATGAGATCTCAATCTTGACTCCAGCAACACCTGCTTTATGTCTTACTGCTATCGTAATTAATCCTGCACACTTTTCTCAACATATAGATTAGATCAAACAATTTACAATTGACTTCATCATCAAAATCCGAGATTCAATACTTCTTCCCGAAGTCTAATCGAGGAGTCCACGCTTCACCTTCCAAGGATCTCTTCAGCCAAGAGAGATAAGTGGTCCCATGCCACACCTTCCGATGGTGGACTGTAGCATTCCGCTAAGCTGCATCAAAGCTCTGCTAGAGTCTAAGGCCCATTTTGATGACTCCTGGGAACCCTTGATGAAAGCTCAACTCCAAACTATGAACCGAAGGTTGGATGAGTTCCAGCGAGGCCCCGCAGCAACCCCCGTGAGCTCTCGCCTGGCGTCGCTATAGCATCAATAATGGCGCGCGACAGTTCCTTGACCCCCTTGCTATGGCACGCTGAGCGAGGCCCCGCAGCAACCCCCGTGAGCTCTACTCAACCTCATCCTCGGTAGTGCCCTCCAAGCCCCCTCGAGTCTCTACTCAACCTCCTTTGCTCATAGATGAGCTAACACTAGCTCCAAGTGTAGCTCAGTAGTTAGAACCTCAACAACCCTACACCTCTGCCTTATCCTCGGTGGTGCCCTCCGAGCCTCCATGAGCCTCTCCTCGGCCTCAGTAGCCTTGCGCCTTTGCCTCATCTTTGGTAGCTTCCTCTAGGCCTCAGTGAGCCTCTGCTCGACCTCCTTTGCTCATAGATGAGCTAGCACTAGCTCTAGGAGTAGCTTAGCGACCTAAACCTCAACAACCCCGTGCCTTCACTACTAGTCATAGGTGCCCTACAAGCTAATCAAGTGAGTGATATGATACACATTTTTTTTGTTTATTATATTATTTGATGTTTTATCACTTTATATTGTTTGTTGCATATATATATATATATATATATACGTTCGCAATCGATAAGTAAAGTGAATTAATATAAAGATAATAATTCACTGAGCCATAATGAGTTCTGATAGGTATACTCACAGCTAGCTCAATATTTAGCATAGAGGGTCAAACACATATGGCAGGTGTTGCAACGAGTAAAGGTTCAGATATGAGATATCAATAGAGCCCCTATCTTATTGGATATCTAATAAACCCCTGAATTATTGAATCTTATGGATGAGATCTAATAAGAGTCAATGAGAGATTATTGGACAGAGAAACATCATTCTAAGAGGCCTGAGTAGTTGGATGAAGATCCAATACCCAATAGGGCAGGATCCATTATGGTTAAGTAAACAGGGGACCTTTATAATAGGAGGGAATCAAAGACCTATAGACTAGAGGCTTCTTGGTTGTTACCTCCTATTCTCCTCTCCCTTCTCCTCCTCAAATAGTAGGTGTAAAGATTTGGGCAGCAATTTGAGGAGCGTCGTCACAGCCCTGCTGTGTGGATCACCACTAGAGAGGAGGGCGCTTGACCTCCTTCATCCTCTCGTACATATATGTAGGGATTCAGGGATATACGATCTCCCTAGGTAAAATATAACTATCTTACATGTGGATTTAAGTTGCGTGAGTTTTTTCGTACCAATCTTCGCACGACGACGAACATATATTTGAAAAATTTAGGGTTATTATTTTATGTTCTTCCATTACGCATGTGATGACGCCCCTAAATTTTCCTATAGTGGTATTAGAGCTAGGTTGTTCATTCGAAAGATTGATTTTGAACTGCATATGTTGTGTTTTAAAAAAGCTTTTGACGTCAAAATCGTTGATGAAAAAGGTGAGAAAGGGCAGCAACTATTGTTGCCCCCGTAGGTTAGTCAAAGGCTGCTTGCAGCATTGGCCGAGAGCTCTAAGGGAGGTCTCAACCACCTGCAGCAAGCCACATGCATGTAGGGACCACAAGCAACCAGCAGGAGGCGGTTGTTCGCCTGCAAGCAGGTTGCCCACAGGCAGGGCCACTTGCACGCGGGTAATGCGCTTACCTGCAAGGGTGGCGCTTGCGGGTGCTAGGCCCTCGGGCGAGCACCCTTGCAGGTGGCGCTCGCCCGTAAAGGCGGCACTCGTAGGGGGGTAACCATTGCCTAGGGGCGAGTCACCTGGTTGGGG
>LVTN01000624.1:143085-169719 GCA_001649415.1 Musa itinerans | reverse complement strand
GGCCAAACCGAGGTAATGAATCGGGCAATCTTGGAAGGCCTCAAGAAGAGAATCACGGGCGCGCACGGGGCCTGGGTGGACGAGCTCCATAGCGTCCTATGGGCGATGCGAACAACTCCAAAAGCCGCCTCAGGAGAATCACTGTTTAGCCTCGCGTTCGGAAGTGAAGCCGTCCTTCCGCCTGAGATGGTGTTCCCGACCTTACGCACCTCCGACTACCAATAGGCAGACTCCAAGGAAGGCCTGCGAGCAAACCTAGATTTTCTCGAGGAAAGAAGAGCCGAGGCACACCTACGAACCTTGGCATACAAGAAGGCTGTAGCTCGGATATACAACTATAAGGTTTGCCCAAGACCTATCAAGGTCAGGGATCTCGTCCTTCGAAGGGCCGAGATAAGTGACCCGACCTGGGCAAGGGGAAAACTTGCGCCGAATTGGAAAGGCCCCTATCGGGTCTACGACGTTGTCCGAGAAGGAACCTACCAGCTCGAAACCATGGAAGGAAACCCCATGCCGAGAACGTGGAATGTGGCGAATCTGAAAAAATTCTACCCGTAAGAGAGGTAGGGCAAGGCGTTTTGAAAAGCAAGCTCTTAAAGAAGACAGTCAAAAGAAACACGATTTTCCTTAATGAGAAAGTACATATGAGGGTCGGGCAAAACAATCTAGAGAGCTGTCCCAACCTATACCCGGACTGCGGAAGCCGATCCACGCATCGCTGAGAGGCCCCGGTCAACCGCAGCGTCCAACCCAGCTGTCAGAAGGCTCTCGACATTGACCCGTGGACCAGACCGTGCTGACTCATCAGCCACGGTACATTTGTTCACCAACAAAAAAGTGGACAAATACAAGTCAATCTAGAGAGCCGACCCGACCAAAAAGAAAAAAAGAAAGCAAATACAAGTCAATCTCAGTGGCGCCAATCTAGAGAGCCGACCCGACCAAAAAACAAAAAAGAAAGCAAATACAAGTTAGCTCCGAGGAGGAGTTTCAGGTCCGTCGTCGAAGGGGACACTCGCCGGCATATCCACGGTTTGGTCCGCGGGATGGTCAGCGAAAGGGTCCGACTCCAGTTCCAGTTCCGGATGCCCCACCCGGACACGAGCACAAGCCACCCGGTACCCGAACTCATATGTCACTCGCCCCGACCTCAGCAGCCCGTGCTCAAAATCGGCGGACGATTTGTATGCAGCAAGTGCCTCTTTTATTTTCCCAGATAGTGCCAGCCGCTCCTCATTCAGGACCTCCTCGGTAGCCCAAGCCGTAGATCTAGCAGTCTCAACGTCGTGCGAAAGCGTCTGCAGCTCGTCCAACGTTCAGGCGCGCGAATGGCTCTCTTCCAACTCGGCCTTCAGGCGGGTCACCTCCGCGTTGAGGGCGGAGGCACGCTGTTCGGCCGTAGCAACAGCTTCCGGCCTGCCTCGAGTCTTCAGCTCTAGGATCTCTAGCTGAAGGGAGACGTGAATGGCCGACTAGCGCTCAATCACCCGACCGGTGTCAAGAACTCGATCTATCAACGCCATGGTGTAATGGTGGCCCTGCACGAAGATCGGCGTCAGAACCAGCGCAAAAGGGAGAAAGTTCAAGGAAAGCAGTCACTCACCCAAACGAACGACTTAGCCGCCTGGTTTACCAGCTCTTCCGAGGGGGTGCAGTAAAGCTCCTTCGCCATTGCCGGATGGAGCGCCCCCCGGAGGAACTCCCGAGCAGTCGACCCGTCGCCCCAGATGCGACTGTCAGCTTTTAGCGATGGCCACCGAGAGGGATAAGGGGTCCCCGGCTCCCCAGCTGGGAGGTCGGCCATGGCCAGAGCCTCGAACTCCTCGCCCTCGGTCCGGAAGCGAGCACGACACAGCTGACGCATCGACGCCGGATGAGCTGGCGCCTTCCGGGAGGAATCACCACCCGATGCCCCGGACGCCCCCTTTCCCCTCACGCCTCCCGTACCACCGCCATGGGAAGCAGCTGCGGACGTCCCTGGAGCGGGACTCCCATGAGTAGTCGGACTTGTAGATACCTTCCGGGTCAAGGTCTTCGTCCTTTTGGAAGGGCGTCCCGCTTCTAGCGCCCCGGACGCCCTCTTCGGTGAGCCCTTCTGCGGAACACCCCCCGTTCCAGAGCTACTCCCACCCTGAGTCAACGGTGCTGCAGTTCCGCCACGAGGTGCTCCCTTCACCCGCTGAAGATCCACCATTTCTGCAAGTATAGAAAAACAGATCGGTCAGACACCTCGGGACGGGTAGTCGACCCATAAACACACTAATAACCATACCCCAAGCAGCCGGACTCAGCCCTGTTTTAACCAACCACTCCTCGGTCATCGCCCCGATTGCCCTAGAGGAGGACAAGACGCCCCTTAGCCGATCTACGCCCGCTGCTTCTTCAACAGAAAGCAACGGGAGGGAGTTGTCGATGGTTTGAGAGGTCCACCCGGTACTAAAGCCCCACCCCCTACTACAGCTGATGAAGAAGAAGCGGTCCTTCCAACCTTTGTTGTTGGAAGGGGCGCCACTAATCTTAAAACCGTTACGGGCGGTCAAGTAATACCCACCTCGGCCTTTACATAAACGAAAATAGGCCGAGAAAAGAGACCCGGTCGGCTCAATCCCAGCCCCTCGACACTCCCCTATAAAGGCCACCAGATAGCGCCAAGAGTTCGGCGCCATCTGGGACGACGATATGCCCCATTTTCGAAGACACTCCCCGATGACGGGATGCAATGGAAACCGTAGCCCCGCTTCGAGTGCCCCCACGGTCAGTCCAAACCCGTCGGGAAACTGATCGTACGGTCGCTGACCTGGCCGGGGAGCATGAACGACATAACACCCCGGGATGCGATACCGGTCTCGGTCACCACCGAGTCCACATCATGCCACGACTCGAGGGCTACAAGCGTGGCAGAACACCCTCTGGCCTCTGGAGATGCATCATTGGGGGACACTCTAACCACCTGTACTTCCCCAGAAGAAGAAGAAGAAGAAGACGAAGAAGAAGAAGATGGAAACATCTCAACCTCAGTGTTGGAAGCAAAAAAGCCGAGCGCAGGTTCAGGAGCCGAAGAAAGGTAATCACAGAAGCTCCGGTTGAGGCTTATAAAGGACAGGCTGCACCGCCGCAAGACGACGATTGGGCTCCCCGAGGAGCAAGATGGTTGCAGCATTTAAAACCCACCATAACCTCTCGAATCTGCCGAGATTCACTAACCTCGGAACCCCCGCCAGAGACATCCAATCACCCCAGATCTCCCGCCAGAGATGTCAAATCGTCCCACATCTCCCGCCGAAGGTGCCCTGACGCCCAAAAAAAATTATATCCCACCAAAGGTCACTCGATCACCCGCTAAACCCCCACGCCATTGTATCCGACCTGCCACGTGGCACAAGGACACACCTGACACGTGGCACAAAGTCTCGTCGGCCCAGCTCATTGCCTGAGTCGCTCCAAATCGATTCCCGACTTGCGACTCGCCTGCCCAGTTCATTGCCCAAGTCGCTCCAGATCGATGCTCGACTTGCGACCCGCCGGCCCAGTTCATTGCCCGAGTCGCTCCAAATCGATTCCCGACTTGCGACCCGCCGGCCCAGTTCATTGCCCGAGTCGCTCATGATCGATTCCCGACTTGCGACTCGTCGGCCCAGTTCATTGCCCGAGTCGCTCCAGATCGATTCCCGACTTGCGACCCGTCGGCCTAGTTCCTTACCCGAGTCGCTCCAGATCGATTCTCGACTTGTGACCCGCTGGCCCAGTTCATTGCCCGAATCGCTCCAGATCGATTCCCGACTTGCGACTCGTCGACTCAGTTCATTATTCAAGTCATTCCAAATCGTTTCAGCCCGATCCCGACTCACTACACCGATCACGGCACTCCGCGCTACGCCAATCGAGTATTTGACCCATGACAAGCTACCCCCAAGCTCCACTCTCAAGCATAACCATGGCGTTTTCGACCCGATCACGCCTCTCGACCTCATACCGCTCGAAATCATCGCTTCCGCGTGGCCTACCCGCCTGTCCTACTCCTCGGCCTCACGTCACCTAAGACTACCATAAAGATCGACAACCGGCCGGTAGGATTAACTACTCAAGACATAAGCCACGCCTCGGACCCCCCAAACAACAGCCGACGCATGGCTTCTTTCGGGGGGGAATAATATGATGAGGGAAATAATGGCGACAAGACCCGGGCTGACGTTACCCCCCCAGGGATGTCACGCCCCACGGTAAGCCTAACAGAACCCGGTCAAACAGACCGGAACATCACCCGAGGCGCATTAACGTTCCGTCCAGGTCCAGTCCTACACGCCACGCTAACTCAACTGTCAGACGTTACCGGGAGTACGATCCCGCCCCCTGCAAACAGGTACATCCCGCATGGTAAGCCACTCTATAAACCCCCCCCCCGCACCGAAAGGGGGGGGAGGATTTTTGAAACCCTTGACTGACTTGTTCGTCGGAGGGACCACCGTTGGGCAGCACCCGATGAAGGTCATTCTTGCAGGAGGAAGGCCGCCCCTGATCCGTGAGCGCCCTAACCTGAGAAGTCACTGACCGACATCCACACAGCGAACTGCCCCAACCTATACCCGGACTGCGGAAGCCGATCCACGCATCGCTGAGAGGCCCCGGTCAACCGCAGCGTCCAGCCCAGTTGTCAGAAGGCTCCCGACATTGACACATGGACCAGACCGTGCTGACTCATCAGCCACGGTACATTTGTTCACCAACAGATAGCGATCAAGGCATAAAGCAAAACGAAGTGTCGAAGTCAAGATCAAGAATTCATTGGGAGTTCGATAGTTCGTCGGGAGTCCAAAGGTTCATCGGAAGTACTGTTAGAATTAGCCGAGAAGTCTAGGAGCTTGCCAAAGAATATTATCGGAACTCGCTAAGAAGATCATCGTAAAGTCCAAGAGCTTACCGGGAGTTCGTTAAAAGATTGTCAAGAGATCGTTAAAAGAAACCTAGATTTACCGGACTTGTTTTATTTAGTATATGCCTTAGAAATCGAAGTTAGCACATAATTAAGATTAGGATTGGGAGGTAATCCCACTAACTCAGTTAGGGGTCAATTGGGCCCAAAACAGGACTGAGTTAGGTCAGATGGAAGGCCCACTCGACCACTTGGAGCCTTGCCAAGCAGTGAAACCGCTTGAGGCTTAGCCTCCCAAGAGATTTGGGCAATGGTACCGTCGGTAGTTAATGTTGCTAGGTGATGGTACCATCGGCAATTAATGCCGCTAAGCAGTGGTACCGCCATATCAGGCGATGGTACCACCAGAGCCTAGTCTCCGAGGCTTTGTCAGGCGATTGTACCACTTAGTACTGGTGGTATCGCCAATACCCCGAAAACCGGGGATATAATATTTTTTGGCTCTAATTCTAAGCTAATTGAGGGCTATAAATACCCCTTACTTCTTAGCCGGTAAAGCACAAAGAAGTGATAAGAACTGAATCGAAACTATAGTGAAATAGTTTATAAAAGTTGAGAGTTCACATCCTATCGGTTTTAAATATGAAAGTTTGTAAAAGGAGAGTGAGCCACTTGTGAAAGTTATGTAAAAGGGTGATTGATCTTTGCCCTTCAAGAAAGATCAATAGTAATAGTGGAAACCGATAACCTCATTAGAGGAGATGTTGATAGTGGATACAGGTCGGACTACCAAACCATTATAAAATTAACGTGTTCTCTTCTTGGTGCATACTTTACTTTTGCTGCATTCTACTTTACTTCGTTACAAAATGTCCAATCCCCTCCTCTCTACTCACTTACAAACTTATTCGAGTCAAACATTTTCGTCGAACTAAGAGTTTGATCGCACGAAGTTTTCCGAAGTTATTTAAATTTGTTGTTTTTATTCGCTACACTAATTCACCCTCCTCTTAGTACCGTTCTTGATCCTAACATAAGGTATTATGGATAATACTAATACAAATTTAATTAATTTTAAAATATTAAAAATAATAAAATTAATTATTTTACACTATCTAATTTGGATGAGATTATATAAAATCTAATATATTTATGAGGACATCAAGTCAGGTGAAGAGAAATCGTTTATGTCCCATCTTCCTTCTTTTGATTTGTTTTCAAAAAATCATTCATTTTTATTTATTTATTTATTTTTTACAATTAAAATGTATGGATCCATACATTTGTCATCCTACAAAAGAAAACCTAATGACGTTAACAAAAACATAAATTAACAAAAACATACAAAAGAAAACCTAATGTGTTTTTGTCATTCTACAAGTCTTTTTCTTATGACGTTATCATTATTTCAATAGTATCTACTCATTCAAAACTTAATTTAAATATTATATTTCATCTCAAATATTTTTGAGATACTCTTGGGAAATCCTTATAGATCTCCCATAAGAATCTATGAACCCATAAGAATCCATACGCACAAAATGCTTTTATTAGAGTTTATTATTATTATTATTTTTTCAATCATCTTTCTCAACATAGATCTTTATTATGCAGAAAGAAAATCTAATCTATATACACTCAGGAGATTTAGGCCACTTGAGTATTTAATATATATAATTTTCTAAAAAATATTATTTTATGTTATATATAAGAATCCATAAATGAGAATTTATTATAAATCTTCGAGAATAAGAAGACACTTGCATAATACAAGAAACCTAAGGTGAGAAAGAAGATAAATTCGTAAATGAAAGAGATTCAAGTTGATGAGACGAACACATACTCTATTCTCTTATTCATCCGCACGTATCTCTCATTCCTTCATCATAACTATTATCAAGGCATCAACATACAAATGACTTGTTTAAGGAGAAAAAAATTTTGCTCACATGGAATAATGTTAAGTACCAATTGATGTCCATCAAATACCTATCAAGATGTCCAAATCGAATGGAAAAAGTGAAAGAGAGAATCAAGACATATATAAATACTCGTATGGTTTATTATCATTTCATTTATTATTCGGTATATATATATATCCCAGCCAAGAGTTACGATGATCCCTGCTAGTGCTCGACTAAGCGTTTGCCAACTACGTATCAGGCGGCGTTCCGTACGGACCTGATGGGTTCTGGATTCACGATATCCGTTGGTATGTGCACGCTGCGAGTGCGGTTACCGCCCGAGGAGGCAGCGGGGCACGAGGCTCGCCAACTAACCGGAGGAGAGGAGCCGGTGGCCACGTGGCGACGGGGTGCACCAAACCTGAATTTGGATGACGTGGCATCGAATTTGATCGTCCATCCGACGTTCCGTCCCTATAAATCTTCCCCGTGCCTCCCCTTGGCTTCTCCATCCTGGAAGCGGCTCCGCGTCGCCTTGTCACTACTCCTACGACCGCTCCCCCGGCCATCCCACCGTCCGTAACGATGGCCGACCTCCAGGAGATCCGCCGCTCGCAGAGGGCCGAGGGCCCCGCGGCGGTGCTCGCCATCGGCACCGCAACCCCGGCCAACGTCCTCTACCAAGCTGACTACCCCGACTACTACTTCCGCATCACCAAGAGCGATCACCTCACCGAGCTCAAGGAAAAATTCAAGAGGATGTGTACGTCACCTCTACCTCTTCTTGTGATATTACACTCACCCTATTTTGTTCCTTGCTGTGTAGTGTGTGCCTCTCCAGACAGTCTGAGAGTCGTCCAAGAAGCGCGACTTCTTTCTTGTTGATTTCATGCGTACAATCCTGCTTATCACAAACCAGCCGATGGTGTTCTATTGTTACCATAATTTAGTAGTATTTTATTGCCTGGTAGCATTTAGATAAGAGCTCTGTCATTGTTCGAGAATAGGACATGCGCTTTCTCCTGGAAATGTTACTCTCCTTGACCAAAGGACTGTGCGTTGTTGCATGGTTTTCTGTGGCTTCAGGCGACAAGTCGATGATCCGAAAGCGTTACATGCACCTCAACGAGGAGATCCTCAAGGAGAACCCCAACGTCTGCGCCTACATGGCGCCGTCGCTGGACGTGCGGCAGGACATAGTGGTGGTGGAGATTCCGAAGCTGGGGAAGGAGGCTGCCGTCAAGGCCATCAAGGAGTGGGGCCAGCCCAAGTCCAAGATCACCCACCTGGTCTTCTGCACCACCAGCGGAGTCGACATGCCCGGCGCCGACTACCAGCTCACCAGGCTCCTCGGCCTCCGCCCCTCCGTCAACCGCCTCATGATGTACCAGCAGGGCTGCTTCGCGGGCGGCACCGTGCTCCGCCTCGCCAAGGACCTGGCCGAGAACAACCGCGGCGCGCGCGTCCTCGTGGTTTGCTCCGAGATCACCGCCGTCACCTTCCGCGGGCCCTCGGAGTCCCACCTCGACAGCCTCGTCGGCCAGGCCTTGTTCGGGGACGGCGCTGCTGCCATCATCGTGGGGGCCGACCCGGACCCCGCGATCGAGCGGCCCCTGTTCCAGATCGTCTCCGCCAGCCAGACCATCGTCCCGGACTCCGAGGGCGCCATCGACGGCCACCTGAGGGAGGTCGGCCTCACGTTCCACCTGCTCAAGGACGTGCCGGGGCTGATATCCAAGAACATAGAGAAGAGCCTGGTGGAGGCGTTCAAGCCTCTGGGGATCGCCGACTGGAACTCCATCTTCTGGATCGCGCACCCCGGCGGTCCGGCGATCCTCGACCAGGTGGAGGCCAAGATCGGGCTGCAGAAGGAGAAGATGCAGGCGACGAGGCGCGTGCTCAGCGAGTACGGCAACATGTCGAGCGCCTGCGTGCTGTTCATCCTGGACGAGATGAGGAACCGGTCGGCGGCGGACGGCAAGGCGACCACCGGCGAGGGATTGGAGTGGGGAGTACTCTTCGGATTCGGGCCCGGGCTGACCGTGGAAACCGTCGTCTTGCACAGTATGCCAATCGCTGCAAACTGATGGCATGCAGCACTAGCAAGTACTGAGCTCGTCCATCTTTCTCTTCCAGTATTCTACGCCTAAGAAGCGGTTTAAGCGTGTCCGATGGTGTTCAATAAGATGTATTCTGTCAGCTCAGTTTGATATGGATTTGGCTTAGATCATCAGTTACTCATTATGGAATTCACCATCTCTGCATATAAAACTGAGGCTGAGCATGTATTTTTCTTGTTCCTGTTCAGTGAATTAATCGCTTGTTGAACATCACCGGTATCAAACTCAGGTCAGTCCAGTTAGTCTTAGCCATGCTAACTTTCACATCAGGCAAGTTGAAATGACTGAACACAGTAACAATTCCATCAAGTTGGCAAAAAGAACTCGTTAGGCACATCTCAAGGTGATCTCAATACAATGTTCGACAGTCAACAATAATAAACTTGTAGTCTCGTGGTGGCAGGATTAATCAGTGACCAGGTCTTTCCTGATTCCAGTTTTGAGTTCAAACACACATACAACCTGGGATCAGTTTCTCATTCACAGGACATATAGAATTACAACTCACGGCTGCTACTACAATACCTAATGCACAAAAAACTTCTACAGAACACCCAAAAGTTCATCAAAACCCAACGCTTCGTAAGGTGATCATCCGGAACCAGGCTATAAACTCGGTCGAGATGTCAGTGCAGTCAGTAGCGGTCAGGAACTTGCTCCTGGGAGGTATATGCGGTGAACATTGCTCAGAGAGAGTTTCTCCCGGCAAGTTGGGCATCTCCGCTGCACGCGGATGGCGTTGGTGATGCAACCACCGCAAAAAACATGTCCACAGGTCGTGGATGTCTCCTCCTTCATTGTGTCCATGCAGATTGCACATTTCAATTTGACCTCATTAAAGTCGCAGAGGTATTGGCTGGAAGATGCCTGCCGTATCTAGATCACATCAGGACAGCAAAACTAAATAATTTAAAGATATACTTCATTAAAATGAATCAATAACCATGGTGATTAAGAAAGACATGAAACAAAGGCCAACAATCAAATTAGCACATGAAACTAGGGGTGCCAACAACCCAGATGACATGATCATCCAACCCAGATTTAGCCCCGCCAACATAGGTATGGATCTTTAAAACTAGATCAGTTAGATTTCTGGGTCAGGTATGAATCCCCAGTCACACTCAGTACTCAAAAACATGTTTGGAGCAATGTTCTACCAGAACCCGATGGTTATTATGGTTGAATCTGCATTTAGATCCTATAATTCGTTATCTGATGGAGACCGAACTGGCCTACGAAACACCCTCATGCCAATGGAGGAATTAAAACCCCATATCTACCAAGAGTAAGGTCCATGAAGCCACCGAAGAGAGTGGAGACCATCATAAATTTAAGAGCAAGGGCACCAAGCTTTGCTCAATTCTCCTTTAAGCTTTAACCAAAAGGAGAAAATCATCCCAATAATTAAAACTGTAGAAGGCAATCAAAGTAAAAAACTATCGGATAATTAGAAAAGGAAAGAGGCATCTCAAGAATACATATATACCTTGCCAGATTTCAGAGCATTTGGGTCTTTAAATTTAAATTCCAATCTATTAGTCCCACAAATCGAATTCCCAAGATGGACATGAGTGGCTGCAGAGCATCAAAAGGAATAAGGAATGTATTAGGTGCCAATATATAAGTCAACTTTGAATATATAGAGCAGACGTCTCACTGGCATGAAGTCGTGGCCTACACTTTATGTGCTCGAGGAATTACATATGCGCTTTAAGGAATTATATATGCAACAATGCAGTAACTTTCTCTAGTCTCCTAAATTCTAAAATCATAGATGACCCTCAAAAGCAACAAGCAGCATCAACCTTTCTCACCAAATTCACCATTAAAATCTTCATTTTCCTCTGAGCCGTTAAAGCTTTAGGCAGCTGAACTTGAAACAAAGCTTATCTCATAACTAGTACCACTAAGCTATTTTGAACAATGATGCATATCTAATCGCATGCAGCATATAAGCAACGGATAGCTATAAGTGACAAAGTAGAGACAACTTGCCTTTGGCGACATATTGTTGTGAATGTTGGCATATCAATGAGGTCTTCGTATTTGATTTTTATAGAAATGCATCTTTACTCCGAACGTTTTGTAATAAACAAATTACAGGTAGTTCCAGGAAATAGTACAAAGAGTTTTATACATCATTTTTCTACTCGAGCAGTGATTTCTACTAAGGACTTCAAACTAAAACAGTAAGTTGTGCAAAAGGATGCTTCACTTACCTCCAACTCCGAGACGAAGTTCCAAGTCCTCTTCTCTAATTACATGTTCCCATGAACTTGAATATGGGTAGGAACTAAATGCCTGCATTAAAAGACATACACATGAAGCCCAAAAAGCAGCACAAAATACCTCAAACTGTGGGGGAAAAAAAATCAACTACTAGAACAAAATAAAGAAGCCCAAGGTAAGCATTCTACTCAAGTACCACTTCTGGATGTTCAGGAGGGTTTATCAGCCTGTTGTCATAATCGCCGTCATCATCGATCAATATTATCTCACGGTAAGTCCTTAAACAATCAGCAGGCGGCATTCCAACTTTAGATAGATAAGAAGGACCGAGTCTCAACTCAAGATCTTGAACAGTTTCTCTGACTGATCTCGATCTATTCATCATAACGGACGTTTATCTATCACAGAATACCCAAAATTAGTTTCAGGTTGACAGAGTACCAACTATAAGTTCTTCGTCTCACTCCATAGAGAACAATTCTCATCTAAAAAATTGCTAATTTGTGATCGCATAAGCAAAAGGGAAGCTTTTAAGACACTATTTCGAAGCAAAAGAACATCACGCATGAAGACCAACAGAGACAGTATCTACAACTCCAAGAACTCGTTGCAATATCGACAACAATCTGTGGCTACTTGGAGCAAAAAAATTGCAGCTCAAGAAGTCACTTTTCGCGAATAATTGCGAGAAAAAGGATAATTTTGCACGAGGATCAACCAAAAAGACAAGTAAAACAAAAAATACGAACAGACGACTATAAATCAAATGTAAACGGTGCTAAAGAACGAACCTTTTCAACACAACCAAGGTCCGAAACAAAAACCGATGCTTCTAACCCTAGAAAGGGTTCCTAAATCCCGGAATCGAGCAAGACCGAGGGAAAAGAAGGAACCTTTCAGCCGAATCGTCCTTACCGACACCCGAATCTACGAATTCGACAAAGAAATCGTCGGTGTTCGACCGTTCTTTCAGCTCACCCAGCTCGCCGAACAGGTTGAGACTGTGGAAGCGGAGAAGAGCAGTAGCGGAACGAGAAACCCTAACCCCAGCCTCCAATGCGAAATGAGGCATCCACAGGATTAGACAACACAATAAATAACTCCAGCAATTTTAATTATAAATTAGGAAGAAAAAAGACAAGAAAAAAAATAATTTATAAGCTTTCAACGACAAATTAATTTATTTTATGCACCCAAAAAAACATATTAACTTCTTGCAATCACCGAATTCTACAATAAAAGTAGTTAAGATTGATAGAAAATAATAAATTGTAAGATGTTCTTTTTTTTATCATTTACAAGTATATTAAATAGGCTCCGAGAATTTAAATTTAAAATAATGTAAATATTAAATTAAATAATTCAAATATCGATTTGTCGATGGACATAACGCTTTCAATCTTATTGGTCTATCTAATTTATTTTAAGTGTTTAAGCTTACTAATTAGTTCTTCTAATTTTATTTTTCTCTTATTTGATTTGATTTTTCTTATTAGAAATATTTAATTCCTATCCGCATTCCAACCGTACACTGTATCACATATGTGGGGTTGATTACATGGGTTTTCTTCTCCACCAATGAGATTTGCTGATGAAGACACGTGGTGCAATTTGAGGCGCGGTGCCAATGTCACAAATTGATGTGTGTATAGATATATATCCTTTGTATTGGGATTAGTGTGGAGGGTAGGCGACGCGCTTGAGATCGCGTTGGCGCCCATGGCGACCTCGAGGATGCCAAACCCTAATGCTAAATGGTCCTCGATCTTCTCATCCGCTTCTCAGGTGCCAACCTTTCCTCGGATCGATTCCCTAACGCTCTCTTGTTCTTGCGGATTCGATCCTCCGATTCTTGATTTCGTCTGATTCGATCTTCGCTTTCGACTCAGATCCTTATGTTGGAAACTTTGGTGTCGACCTCTCCGACGGGGAAAGCGAACGCCGTCTTCGTAGCAGGTAATTTCTCGTCAATTCGTCATAAACGAGTCGATTGATCCGTGATTCTGAAGGGCGCAAAGAATGCTTCTACATGTGGGTAGGAGGTCGCTGCGTATCAGCAGGAAGTGGGAGTTTTCGTTTGAATTGGATTTGATCGTGGGCCGAGAGGAAGATTCGTGCCACGGGTGAGTTCCATAGCAGAGCCATCGATGGTATGAATCGTCTTATCTTCCATCTTCATTTGCTTCAAATCTTATGTTTGCTCTGTTCGATCTGATCTGCCCTGATAATGCAAATTTCTACCAAGATCATTTGTTGAGGTTTCGTAATGTCTCAAAAGAATCTTGGGATCATTTGGTTAGTTGCTCGCAACTAATTGGGAGAGGGAAGTTTCATATCGATGAGAAGTCCTCAACCTTCGGCCAATTATGTTCTTTAAGAACCATCATCTTGCTACTTCACCATGGCACCGACTAGCTTTGCTTGCCAACCATTACATCTTTCCTCTCATTCACCATGACTGGTAGAGGCAGTTTTTCTCTCATACAAAAGATCTTAAACTATATTCATTCCTCACCACTGTAAGACAAGCTAATTACGCCAATAGCTCCACCACCATTTCATACATTAGTCTCCAGAAAAGCAAAAAACGGAGGAAGAGTTCGCTTCAGTGAACAACAAACTAAGAATTACAGATAAACATCCAAACCAGATTTATTTAGATCGCCATCCATGACCGACGAAGATGTGCATGTCCATAACTGTCCTACGGACTGATGACTTTTAGAGAATCACCCTTCTCTTTCAGACTAACCAGCAAACTATCGAAACTCTTCTTGAAGGACTCGACACCCTCTGCCTCAAGCTGCGCCCCAACCTCATTCCAGTTGATCCCCAACTTCTCTAGTGCACTGTAAACTCCTTCGGCTTCCGAGATATTCGAATCAATGGCCCTTGAGACGACATCGTGATCTATAAAAGGTTTGTAGAACCTGATCAGGCATGGTCGAAACCTGAAAGCATAAATAAAAGTACATGTGATGATAAGTACATTATTATTACATGCAAAGCCTATAGACCGGAAGGAATGCCAGATGCATTATTGCTGAAGGTACATGCTTGATGCAATTTCCTACAGTGAGAAAATAATGCATTCATCCTAGTAGAATCTAGTAAATCTATTAGTATCTGTCATGGTACCACAACATGAAGATCATCGATGAAATCTTCAGTACATATGTTAAGACTTGTCACCATTGAAGAGTATACAAAATCAGTGTGTGTGTGTGTTTGGGTAGGTGGTTTTTGTGGGGTTTCTAAGGAAGGGTAACTTGGTGTAACTCACCGTGTCAGGTCCAATTAGTGGATCTACATAGAGGTGTCAGGATACACAGGATTCTTAACACTAGTTGAGGCCTTCCAACGACGACCAGAAATTTTCTTTTGGTACAGATTATAAGCTAGGGTTGCTTGAGCTATTGCTGCCTGCAGGATTTGAACATACAAAAGGTGAGAATCTTTATAACCTTTTGGTTTTAGAGGCCCCAAGTAATGGATTTTGTACCTTTCCTCGGAGATCAAGAGCTTCAGGTGTCCCAATCTTTTCCAGCATTTTGTCGATGAGAGTGTCAACACGATTGACACAGAAGGAAGCCACGCTTGTAAGCTTAGATAGGTCATTCAGCCGAGAAGACTCGAGACCGTTCAAATATGCATCAATGACTGCTTCATATCTAGGCAGTGAGAAGAATCAGTACGGGAAAGGACAATATGAATGGAGATATCATGCTATAAAAGCATACAGAATACGTCAAAGACATGCGATGCTTGGTAGTTACTTTAAGAAAATAATCATTTAAAAGATCAAGTTTGGGAATGCAAGATGATGCAACTAATGGCAGCTTAGTCATCTGATCTCCAGATGTGACGGAGAATTAGAAAATAGATTCAATCGAGTCTAAATTTTCTCAAGGTGTTAGCTAGGTTACATTTTAGTTTCTGTTAATGTTATTTCAGGACCATTTCCGGCACTCAGAGATTAACTTGTGTAGGTGTCCAGACTGAACAAATCATTTGCTGTTATCTCAATCACATGTTGTAATTAGTTTTTTCTTCTTTCTCTCCAAGATTCTTACATTTGGTAGGTTACATGAAGAAATAAAACAATAGATAACTAGACATTTTCAGGTAGAAATAAAACAGTAGATAATGTCAGACATTTTCAGCCCAGGAACTAAGTTGAGATGATGGGCAATGAAGTCAAATCATAAATCCAAACTATGCAGCTCATAGCAAGAACTGTTTCTGCTGAACAATTAAATGATCACAGTTCCATTTTGTTCAGCACTGTATCAAATCTGAGAGAACTAGCTTCTTGAGATAAAGTATGATCATGATCTTTGACACATTTGAACGAAGCAACAAATTCATCCAGACTATTGGTGGGGTCTATAAGACCATGAATGATCCTCAAAGGTAATGAATGGACAAAAATAACCAGTTATGAAATCTGGGTCAATCGAAGTGAAGCATGTCTATGAACAAGTTTGGGCAGATTATAGAAATGTTAACCAGAAGTGCATCAAAAGCAAAACAGTTAAAAAGATTACAACTAGACAAACTGTAGTTAATAAAACATACGAATAATCCTATAACAATTATAAGAATACAGTATTGTCCATACGGATAGGCCACAGAATTAGTAGTTCCATTAATAGGATGGTGTTTTATAGCATTGGTTAATGAAGAACATATCTGAATGTCAAGTAGGCTGAAACATAGGAGTTTTAAGTCCGTCAGAGAAACACACAAAGCAGCTCAACTTACTGTCACATTAACACTTATGCCAAGGTAAATAACTTGTTTAATGGAAGGAACACATTCAGCTGTAGCTGCGGGCGGTCAACCATTTTGTGCAACCATTTAACAGCTTCAACGGTGTCATTAGTGTCATTTGCAAGTCTAGGAGAGACTTCAACAGATAACCATCAGCACCATCTGTTTGATCATAGATGGGCTAAAAAAGTTTGCAAGCATCTTGAATGTCCTTTATAACAAGCTCCCAATAAGCACTTTCGTTGTCCTTGCCTGCTACTGCAAGCTGCCTATAGACCAATTTTGCATTTAGTTAATGAATATGGACAGACGATCATGTAAACACTCTTGGGGTACACAAGAAGAATCTAGCAAATGGAAGATTGCTAAACCTAGATATAATTAATTAGCAAATAGAATCTAGATAATTAATTAGCAAATAGAAGATTGCTAAAACTACAGATCAAATACTAGTGAGAAACTTGGTTATCGAGGTGCACAAATCATTTAATATAGGAATGCATTGGTAACTCATTAGTCAATCACAAATTCCCTAGATCACCAGCATACGAGTCCAGCATATTGTTGCGGTTGGTAAAGGTAATATTAGAACAAGACGGTTTAATACCTGAATTGCTCACTGGAGGCACTAGATGAAGATATAGCTTTCTGAAAAATCTGCAAAAATATGAAAACTTAGATTAGTTCAAAGAACAGATATACTCTTATGCAAAATAAGATGTTTGATTAAATCTGATACCGGGCGACAAAGATTATCATACCATGGAGACTGTCCTTGCTATTCATAAAGATCGTGGAGGGGTTGTCCTCTTGGATGTGGCACCATTTCCATCTTGAGCTGAGCACTTCGATCTAGAAATAGATCTAATTAAAATTCAGATGAATTTCTACAGAAGGAAGTATCTTAATAACACGACACAGAAAAAAAGATGAAGAGTATCAGCTAAATTAAAATACAACTAAGAACTAGGTTATACAAACCATGTAAAAATATTGCAGGACAGCTTTACAACAAAGTCAAAGTTCAACCATCATCATTCGTCATTCCTACAAACCTTATTATCTTTTTGAAGTGTATGGCCTCACCAGGTTACAGGTTAGGAATTCATATTCTGCAGTGACAGTGAGACCCTGCAGTGACAGTGCAACGATATGAGATGGAGTTGTACACTTTAGCTACAATGGTGATGCATAGGCCCACCCCATGTTATGATCCCAGTAACAAGCTCTTCCTGATCTTCCCCAAACCAGAGTTCAATTAAACATGTTCTTGGACAAACCGTAGACTTCAATTAAAGATACCGACTTGACACAACTCATTTTAAAACTCCGTTGCAGAGAACAGAAGAAACAAGGTCTAAGACGGGGGTAGGATTCTTGAGATTACGGCAGATTTGAGACGATCGAAAGGAAAACAGAGAAGCAATAATATAAGAAAAGAGATCTTTCTTGGTGAAGCGTACATAAGCGAGTTCCTCCTGGCGCATTCTCATCGAATCGAGAGGCGAAGGGGAGCGGTTGGGCTCCGTACCGTACCACCTCCCCTGTGGGAGACGACTGGGAGCCTCGGCTCGGATCGGAAGCCCGTAGAGGAGAAAGGCCGCGAAAGATGGGTTGCAGAGTTTCTAGATCGTGGCCGGGGTTGGGAGGTGGATGAGGAGGGCAAAAAGGAGGTTCTTTTAGGAGGGATTTTAGTGGAGCGATGCTGACGGAGGAGGTGGTCGGTGGTCGGTGGTCGGTGGTTTGAGGACGCGATGAAGTGTAGGCGAGGGGTAAAATGGGGCGAGTAATCCGGCGTTGGTGGATGGGTGTAGGCCGTGAGACAAAGAAACACCTTCTGTCTTACTAGACTGAGTTTGACGTCAGCAGAATAATGTGGGACCCTTGTTGAGACGCCGCTATTTGTGCCCTGCTTCCTGTGGGACAGGCGATCTCTGATCGTCGTCAATAGATACATGCCTTCTTACTCGTTTCTATTAGAAGTTTGGGTAGCCATTGAGAGCTTTAAGAGGTAGGCCGGATCATGTGACTCCTCTTTAGGGTTTGCGAGTGGTCGGGTTGAGGAACTCGAGAACTTGAGCTTTTATTTTTTCTCTTTTAATCTTTTTTAAGATTTCATGACTTTGATTTTGATGTTCCAACAAATTGTTATCTCAATTTAAAAGAACACCTTTCGAGGATTTTTATTTTGGTTTGACTTGATGTCCTAAGGTTATACGTGAACTCCAATAAATGTATGTCATGGTCGTTGTTATAATTATGCCTCAATTATCTAACAATAATACACAATATACATTTCACGGAATTGATGTGGATGGTTCAAAAGTTAGTTTCGATTTGGAATATGGGCTCTTTGGGCCACGACTTATGGATTAGGACTAGCTTTGTTTGGCTCGGCCCAAATACACATCTTTTTCTTGTGATCCCTAGGCTATTAGGCTTTCTTGCTCTCATTCACATTCTAATTTTATATGATTTGTGGTGATCCCAATCCCTCTAATTCTTATAACATGCGTGAAAATTGGCTTTGATTAGCTAATGAGCTATTATTCATCACAATAAATATTATATATATATATATATATATATAATATTTATTGTGATGAATAATAGCTCATTAGCTAATCAAAGCCAATTTTCAATATATAATGCTGGATTCGAAACCGTCACGTCCATGGAAGCCGGCCTAGCGACTTTACTCGTACATTGCAGCTAATTGGTCGCGTTGAGTTCGGATGGGCCGAGCCCAAATTGGGCCCGGCTTCCCGCCCATTTAAGTACGCCAGGGTGGGTTTCTTTCATTCCCTCCGGACCCGAGAGAGAAGTCATGGAGATCGTCCTCGCTTGTTGCATCGGCTGGGGGCGCTGGATCATGAGAAGGAAACCACGAGCTCGTAGGCAAGAAGCTTTTGATGATTTCCTTTTGCATCGTTGCAGCGTTTCTTGCGGTGTTCAGTTGCGTGCATTCCGTCAAGTCTCGGCCTTCTTGGGTGAGCTTGACCTCGTTAATCGTTTCTCCTTGTAATCCATTGTGTTTCTCGGGCGGCAGAGCTCTGCCTGGAAGCGGCCACTCCGTGATTTCTGGATCTTGGAGGTTCCTCTGTCTTTAGGTTGGAAGTTCTTATTTCCCCGATCTTTTTCGTCTCATTTCTCGGACATTAGTTTGTTTCTGTTGCAATTAAACTCTATGGGTCCTAAGTTTTCTTTGGCTTGACGCTCGAATTCCCTAATTTCTGATCTTTCTTTTCTATGGTTTCTTTGGGAACTTTTCAGGATGGCGGCGGTGTGCTTGATCATGAGGCTAGGAGGACGCTCTTTTGTCCGGTGAATCTGTTGCTTCTTGGTCATCTTTCAGGTTGATGTTCTTGGTGTTGTAAGGAGATGAGATTCCGAGACCATCAGGATCTAGGGTTTTGGAAGTAAGTCTTTTGCCAGACGACCTTAATTAGGAACTTCTCTCGAAAAGATCATCCGAAAGTAATCTGAGGCAACTTTTCTCATTGATTTCTTGTTTGTTTGATTCTCTCTTAACTGCGTATATGTTTGATTTCTCGAAGCTGTTAGTTGAAGCTTCCTGTTGTTACTAATGCGTCTCTCAGATCGGTTCTTCGATTGTTGACAGAAGTTTAATTCGTTTTACCTCATTTTTTAGAAATAATAGATAATAGTTGTTGTTGATCCTATCTTTGTTGTTGCGCTGTCCATAGATTTCTTCGAAGCTTTATTTCTATCTTGAATCTAAATCTCTCTCTCATGTTCTTCGTGCAACACTTCAGAGTGTTTATTTCATTGTAGATGAATTAATTCAACACTCTGTATACCTCTATTACACCATCGAAGATGATGTTGCAGGGAAATCTTGCCGTATTTTGCTTTCTTTCTCTCATTCATGTCCTAATTTTGTATGTTTTGAGGTAATCACTACCCCTCTAATTTTTATTTTCCATCCTTCAAAAAGTTTTAAAATGTTTTTATCAATACAAAAATTGCTCGTGAGGTGCTTCCTCTTAATATATAATTTGGTAATTAAAATGTTACTGATTACTCGAGTCATATATTGCTGCTAATTGGTCGGGTTGAGTTGGGATCGACGGAGCCCAACTCTAGAAATTGGAACTAATTGGACTCGGCCCAGCTTAGGCTTCCCGCCCATTTAAGTATGATGAAGGATAGGTTTCTTTCGTGCCCTCCGACCCCAAGAAGAGGAGAGAGAATCATGGAAATTTAGCTCTTTTGTTGGTTCGACTGGAGAAGACGACGAATCGCTAGAAGTACCCATGAATTCGGAGAGAAGGTAGAAGCACTTAATCTCATTTTGCATTTGTTGCAGCGTTTCTTGGGGTGTTCAGTTGTGTGAGTTCCTTCGAGTCTCTCTGGTTCTCTGCATTCTCGGGAGCCGAAGGTCCGTTGTAGCTTGACCTTGTTGATCTTTTCTCCTCCCGATCCTTGGGTTTCTTGGAATTCCTTTCCTGCTAGTAGCCATTGTCCTCATGCCACAGAGCTATGCCGGTCCGGAGCTTGTGCGATTTCTGGATGTGACCACGTGCTTCTGGATCTTGGATGGTTCCTTTGGTTTTAGGCTGGAAGTCATCATTTCCTGATCTTCCTTTTGTTTCATTTCTTGGATGATTCTGTCTTTTGTTTCGATTTCTTGGACGAGGTCTGCATTCTCTTGCGGTAGAACTGTGTCGCCCCGAAGCTTTGTCGGATTTCTGGAAGTGATCACTTACTTCACGATGGAAGACCTTTATTTTTTTTTAATTTTTCTTTTCTCTGATTTTTTGAACAAATTTTGTTTCTTTTGATTTCTTGGAATTAGGTTTTCAGGATGGTGGTGTTGTGCTGGATCATGGAGCTGGGAGGACAATGCTTTGCCATCTTTCATTCTTATGTGTCCTCGGTGTTGTAAGGAGCTGGATTTTCGACACCATCAGAATCTAGGGTTTTGGAAGTAAATTTGTTTTTTCCAGATGGCCATAACTAGGGACTTATATCAAAAAGTATCACGAGATAACTTTTTCCAATAATTTCTTGTTTATGTTTACCACCTGCCTAAATATCTAATCATGTCTGTTCTACTTCTTTGCGAACTACCTACTTGCTAGTGATATTTGGAACTGTTCCGTGATTCTATGGTTGTCTAATTTTCTTCTGCAGATTGTTCAATTCTTTGATTCTCTCTTATTGGTTGAAGCTTCCTGTTGAAACTAATGTTCTTGTTTGGAGGTGATTTCTAGTGTACTTTTAAAGTTACTTCTTCACTCACCGCCTTAGACTGATAGAACTGTGATTTCTCTGTAGTTATATTTCTGAAATATAGGTTCTTTTGTTTTTTGGGTTGGGAGTGGGAGTTTTGTTTCCGTTTAGATGGAAGATCTTTTGTGTTTGTCTCATACCGTTTGAGAGGCTCTGTTGCTTTTATTTATTTATTTTAAGTGTAGGGTCAAACTTACATATGCTTTTTCGCAGACATGAGTTGATCTGCCTTATGCAGCGGGTTTCTTCACCTAATGAAGGAATTTAGTGACTCAAATCCGAGAATTAATGCTGATTTCTCTCTTAAACTTCAGCATGTTGCTGTTTAAAGGAGAATATATATTGTTTTACTGATGTTTTTGGCCAGAAGCGGAATTATTGTGTTATCTTTCTGATGTCAGCCAATTGGAGTTTCCATCTCATGCGAGAAACATAACTCACTGGTCTTCAATCTCATGTGAGAATCATAACCCGCATTTCACGAATTGTTTTTATGCAATTCTTTACTCGAGGGTTGTATTCTCACTCTGGTTCCTTTCCGGGGCGGTGGGAGTGTTGCTATTGCGAGCAAGTTGCAAGCCAGGTGAACATCACAACAATGGTTACTACGAACTGTAGCCAAAGCAGAGTTACCTCACATGATTGTTACGTGTTGGATTGCCTGCGTAGAGCTCAGCACAATGTTCCGGAAATTAGCTTACATCATGAACACTTGCAAATTCAATCATGTGGAGCGGGGGATCAAAATTTCACGTCTCGGCTTTGTAGAAAGAAAGTCTTGGTATAATTTCTTTGAAAAACAAAGAAGCGATAGGATAGGATGAGTGGCGAGAGGGGAGGGAAAAAGTGGTGGGAAGGATAGGATACTACTATATTTAACATGGCCTAATATCGTCATAAGCACTTCAAGGCATATATGCCTAGGTATCCTCATGTATGCGTCTAACACTTATCTTGTGAACTGGTACTCACACATTTTGTTCCTTCAACACTCTTATGTGTTGTTTTCCACATTCAAAACTTATTACATAGGTAATTCAAGTTGCCTCGCCCCTCTATACTTACAAATCTAATATGTTTGACACTCCACAGAGCAATTCAAGTCAAAACTTATTGCTTCTTTTTTGTCCAACACTCCACATGAATAATCAAAGTCAACAGACCTCGATGTCATCATGTTTCTCCTACGTGACTCTTTTTACACGAGAAGACAAATCAAGTTGGCATGCCCAGGTGCTGTCTCCATTTTCCATGTACCTATGCAAATAGAACTTGTGGACAGAAGACAAATCAAGTTGGCATGCCCAGGTGCTCCAAAGTGTCTCCATTTTCCATGTACCCTATATGCAAATAGAACTTGTGGACATTTAGTTAAAAATCCTTGGTGCAAGAAATGATTGTCGAATTCTTGAGTCAAGCATTATTCTTCGATTCAAGAAAGTCCTTTCCAGAAGTATGATCGAAGTCAAACGATATAGATAGAAGTAACAGCTAAATAGATCAAAGTCAAATTATTGAAAATTAATCCAGACACATGTTGCTCAATGTGTTGTAAGAGATCAATCGACATGATAATCATATGATGCTACCTAAACCTGCACAATTAGCATGATGATGATATGACATCACTTAAGCATGCCCAGTCAACATGACATTTAAAGGAGAATATTTCTCGCTAATATCCTAACTTGGGACCTATAAAGGATAAGTGAACTCATTTTTTCTTTTGTCATAAAGGATAAGTAACAAAGATGAAATTTGAGCTCAACACCTTGTGATATACCGTCAAGTTTTTTCCAACAAGGTTAAGTGACGCCTTCACAATAAGTAGAGTTTGGAACTATCTAACACGTATAAAAGGAGGGTCTCTCTATCTGCATTAACTCTTTAATTCTCTGAAGTAAATTTATTTATTTTTATAACTAAATGTTATCTTGAACTCTCTAGGTAGGTATAACAATCCTAGTACAATTTCTGAGGCAATAAGTGGAGCCATTATACCAGATGTTCTCCATGGGCATTCAATTTTCGAAAAATGTGATAAGTCAACTTCATGGCATGGGGTTGGCAATCATCTCTAACACTAATAAATGCATGCTATTACACTTACTACCTAAATTTAGAAACTAATTCTTACATTTTTCTTCCTAATTTCTTACTTTTCTTTATTTTAATGTTTATAATTTCTTTCATTTCTAGTTTCTTACTATTACACTAACAAAATGCAATCGCTGGACTAGGGTTTGATGGGAAGAACTAATAATTTACCTTATTATAATCCTGTCCTGTATCTTCTCCGACAATAATAAGTTCCTTAGGAACTAAAACTAAATTCATCAGAAACAAGGTAATTTGCATAACAAACAATGTGGAAACACAGGGTTTTCCTCAACCGTGTCTGGTTCTCTGTCCTCATGGCTGAAACTACATGGTATAGAAGCGTGCACTTATCAAACAAACCTAGTCTTATAAGAATATGGATAATCTTTCCTGGAGAAAGAAAATGCCGAGGATGTCTAGTTTTTCAATTTAATACAGTAAAGCAAAAAATTATTCAACTATGTAAGAAGCACTAACCTTTTCGGTTTTATTTCTTGAACCATATGTTCTTTTACTAGCTGAAGGGACCAATAAACTTGTGATTCTCAGGAAAGGATGTTACAATTGGAGATACAAGAATACTGAAGCAAAATTATGGTACTTATTGTTGTTATGATACCAGTAAAAACAGCGGAAAGAGCAAATGGTTCCTCAGTTGTTGCAATGTCATTCAAAAATTTACCAAGTGCTAACCTGAGAATACAATCAATGAGCTTCAAATATTGCATTTTGTTTCTTTCTTCTTGTTCTTCCGTTCACGTTTGTAATTTTTCAGATTAAAGAAGAAACGGATGCAATTGCTGGACTAGGGTTTGAAGTACTCATAATTTACCTCCTTATAATCCTGTCCCAGACCTTCTTGGTTTAGGGCAAGTTCCTTATGAACCAATTCATAAGAAACGATGTACCTTGAACCAAGTTTATCATCTCATATTATTCATCTCTAGTTAGACCAGTACATGTTGATCAGTACCGGTGTATCGAGATACGATACACCAGTATATACTGAAGGCTCGAGGAGGAAATATAAGAACAAGAGGAAGGAACATATGGAGAAAGGGGAGGAGAAAGAAGGAAGGAAAATGTAGGGAGAGAGAGGAGGCAATGGAGGATAAGAGAAAGGAGGAGGAAGAGGAAGAAAGAAGAGGAGACAGTGGAGGAAGGAGAAAGAGAACAGAGGAAGAGGAAGAAAGAAGAGGAGATAGTGGAGGAAGGAGAAAGAGAAAGGAGGAAGAGGAAGAAAGAAGAGGAGATAGTGGAGGAAGAGGAAGGGGATGAAAGGAAAAAGAGGAAATAGTAGAGAAAAAGGAGGAGAAGAGGAGGAAGCATACTCGAAATTGACAATGGGTGAGGAAGAGGGCTTGCAACGGCAAGACCTAAGCTAGTGGAAATATTTTTTTCTATTATTAGTGAACTAGACCATAGGATACAAGAATGATCTATCTATCGGTTCACAACTAGATCGGTATATATCGTTTGTTTTGTGCTAATCCAGGTGAAACCACATTCCATGCCTTCAAGGTCGCAGAACTAGCAAGTAAAAAACTAATGAGAACACAAAAGCAAAGGCTTAAGGAAGCACATGGAATAATACGACTTTGTGTTTTTTTTTTTCATTTGAAATTAATTGTGTCTGGTTTCTCATTAGAAACTACTCGGTTGAAATCACATAGTAACAGATGTGCAGTTATCAGAGGTTCATCTACAGGAATATATATAATCTTTAATGCAGAGAGAAAATGCTGTGGATATGATCTTTCAATTCAATACAACGAAACAGTAATTAATATTGGTAAGTAGCACCAACCTTTTTGGATTTATTTCTTGATCCGTGTGTTCCTTTAGTAGCTGAAGGAACCTAAAGAAGAGGAGATAGTGGAGGAAGAAGGAAGAGGAAAAAAGAAGAGGAGATAGTGGAGGAAGAAGGAAGAGGAAAAAAGAAGAGGAGATAGTGGAGGAAGAAAAAGGGGATGAAAGGAAAAAGAGGAAATAGTGGAGGAAAAGGAGGAGGAGAAGAGGAGGAAGCATACTCGAAATTGACAATGGGTGACGAACAATAACATCAGAATATACGAGGAAGAGGGCTTGCAACTGAAAGACCTAAGCTAGTGGAAATATTTTTTTCTATTATTAGTGAACTAGAGCATAGGATATAAGAATGATCTATGATCTATCTATCGGTTCACAACTAGATCGGTACATATCGTTTGTTTTGTGCTAATCCAGGTGAAACCACATTCCATGCCTTCAAGGTCGCAGAACTAGCAAGTAAAAGACTAATGAGAACACAAAAGCAAAGTCTTAAGGAACCACGTGGAATAACACGACTTTGTGTTTTTTTTTTTCATTTGAAATTAATTGTGTCTGGTTTCTCACTAGAAACTACTCAGTTGAAATCACATAGTAACAAATGTGTGCAGTTATCAGAGGTTCGTCTATAGGAATATGTATAATCTTTAATGCAGAGAGAAAATGATGCGGATATGATCTTTTAATTCAATACAACGAAGCAATAATTAATATCGGCAAGGAGCACCAACCTTTTTGGATTTATTTCTTGATCCGTGTGTTCCTTTAGTAGCTGAAGGAACCTCTGCAACAACAGTTGAGTACAGGGTATCAATAAACTAATAATTCTCAGGAACAGGATGTCGAATTTGAAGATTCAGTCTACAGGAAACATCAGCTTTTTAAATAGGTCAAACAAGATTGAGGCAGAATATACATGGTATGAGCAGAAACAATATAACTGATGTTCAAATATAGCTTCTTAGAATAATGAGAGGCCCTGAACATGTATTAGAGCCCTAGAAAAAATCTAACGATATGAGTGAAAACAACAGACAGAAACTTTGTTCTCAAATGTTGCAATGTCATTTAACAAATGCCACTAATTATCTAGACAAATTAAAGATGCCATCTACTATATATAATATAGATCTATTTTATATGAAGAGGTTACAGTTGAAAAGGTAACTATAGAAGGTAGAGTGCAAAGGAATGTGTTGCATGCCAAGTCTATGAATTATAAGAGACGATCCAACAGGACTTTTACAATTCAGGAAGAAAGTGACTTCTAATCAATGTCATGCTTACCGAACTAAGCTCATCCACGAGATAGTTACTTCTCCTACATCCCTCAATTTGCAGAAATGCAGTGAATCTCATCTTATCTCAAGAGATTAGATTGAAGAAACGCAAGAAAAGAAATTGAAGAAATCAAGATGAAGGAAGAGGCAGAAATCAAAATCGAAATAAAAAGATATAACCCTTCGAAGGATCAAAAACACAATGGCGAAGGGACATAGATCACGGGCAAAAAAAGAAATCAAGGTAGCAAACAATTACATCTGCTGGAAAACCGCCACTCGCAACACGA
>LVTN01000624.1:117897-133423 GCA_001649415.1 Musa itinerans | reverse complement strand
CATTTCAAGAACCGTAAGCTAGGAGGCGAAAAATAAGGATCAAGCGCGTTACCTATCTCCGCGCTCGATTTCCTGCTGCGCCATCCCAGCGTTTGTCCGTGGGATCAAGAGATCTCTCCCGGAACTCGAAGCGGCGAACAACGGGATCAACCGCATCAAGTAATCGTAACGAGCAGACCCACGAATCAAGAACCCATTTCAAGTACCGTAAGCAAGGCAAGAGAGAGGAGGCGAAGTATAGGATCAAGCGCATTACCCTACCTCCGCGCTCGATCTCGATCGCCTCCGTGTTCGTCCATGGTTCCTCCTCGTTCGCTGGATTCGCGGAACGGCGAGCGGGAGCCGTCGACATCTCTTCTCGGGAGCGAAGCGGACGACATGGCTCCCTTACTGAGTCGAGTCAGAACCGACTTGAACTCGTCAAGGTTCGGTTCGGTCGGCGCCATCACGGTGATGAAGGCCTACTATAAGCAGAACTTGAGCTTCCTCTGCGCTCTCCTTATTGTTCTCACCACGCAGGTAGAATATAGAAAAATGCCTCCTTTCCCTTCTCTCTCGTTCCGCTTTGCATGTACTTCTCTCTCTCTCTGCTTTTCTGATATTTCGATCATGATTATTGACCTTTTCAGACTATTATTTTCATGTAATTTTGGATTTTAGAATTACAACTATTTCATTGTCTTTGACTTGGTAAGTAGATGTAGTGTTGTCGCTGACATCTCTGTTTTGGTAAGTGCTACAAATTTTCTTGTGTCCTCTTTTTTGCCTTTGTTTTCCAGTGTTCGGTGGAGTGTTGAGTTTTCACTGTGAGGAATAGATTCACAATCTTTTCATTTTTGGGGAGAGAGAATTCATATTCTGATATGGTCAGAACTTTTTGCTATGATAATCTACTCATTTATTTTGTTTTATCATTGTTCTTGAAATTTAGATCTTGGGTTATGGCTGGGCTGGAATGATGCGAAGGTATTTGGTGGAGCCCCCTGAGATGTGGTGGCCTTCTAACCCGGTTCGGTTAAAGCAAGAAGACACGTCTCAACGATCCACGTCATGGTTGGGCTCAACCAACTCCTATAAATCAGTTAATTGGACGATCCATTTATTCCATGTATTTCTAATTTATATTCAGAAACATTTGTTTGCTTCCTATTTAATTTCGATTATGACCAATACGACATCAATCACCAATGAGTCCATCCCAAGGGAGTGAGTGATGGGATATTGCTGAGAATGCAGTGAGGATGATGGACTATGACACCTTGGCACATTTCGGCCCTATCGAGAACCATAGGATATGAGATACACACGTGGCTAGCAATGTCAACATACCAACTTGAGTGCTTGGCACATGAATTGCCAACTTACCAACTATGATGATTCATTTGCGGTAGGACACATCCTCAATGTATACTTGGAACAGTGGTCTGATGGCTTCTCACTTCGCATCCATGAAAGCTTAACTTGAAGAAGAGCAAATGAAAGGAAACATCACTGATTCGTATTATTACCAGATATTGGAGAAGGGAAGAAGAGAGGAACATGGTGGCTAAGACGCAGAACTTGATATTGCAGTGTCTCTCTTGATAGCTTGGATATCTGTGGTTGCAAAGACCGGCAAGCCGTCGGAGAGGCCGCCGCGATCACAAATCTTCAGCTCGAATAGATCGGAGCTGGAGTCGGAGTCCCCGTCATCATCTTCCACCTTCTCTCCTCTTCTACCGAAGGTCTTATTTCTTCCCCTTGGCCATGCACCGTTCGGCACCTGTTTGCTCTCCCAGTTTTCTCTCTCCTTTGAGACCTCTGTGATACTTCTTCTCCTTCCCCTTACCTCACTTCGTGGGCAGAAATTACTGGATTTGGTGCCGGCGGTCTTGGTGCTTTGAGAATGGCCGGTGATGCTTCTTCTTCTCTCCCTCTGATCGCCAGGTCTCTTCTCCACCTCTTCCCCATCCTCTCGTGGCTCTCTGGACGTCGATGTGGGATTCAAACACTTCGGCTTCCTCCGAGAAGCCGCTTGATGGAAGAAAGAGTTGAGATAGCCGACTAATTTAGCTCCAGGGGAGCCAGGTTGCTTGCCGCACTTCTTGGCTTTCGTCAGCGAGGGACTGCCGCTAATTAGTCTCCCAGCTGAGCTCCTGGGCACCGTCTGCTCGACTGCAACAGCTCCGCGAGAGCCAAATCCACCTACGAGACCTACGCCATCGGTCGCATCAGAGAAGTACCGCGTCGCCTCGAAGACGCCGAGCTCGTCGGACTCGTTCCAACTGTTGAATCGCTCCCTGTAGCGGTGATTCATGCTGGAGAATCCCTTGCCGGACATCAGGGAAGACATGTAGGCGTCGACTCCATGCATAGGTATGGGTTGTGAACAGTGGGAAGACACCTCTTTGTTATAAGGAGCAGCACCCACATAATAACGTTGATCACTCGTTGTTATCCGCAAACAATGGGATGTTATCAGCAATGCAAGCGACTCGACACACGCGTGCCGATGAGACATCAACTAAGCTGCAATCCATGTGCTTTATATTCTCCAGTGGTTGGACAAGCCACCCGCAGCCAGAGGTTTTCTTTTCTACTGTACACAAGTGCAGCTGTTCTCTTCGGCTCAGCTCCACACGCTCTAAAGCGAGAGCATCACATCTCTTCCATCTGTATGACTCGGCTGGAAGATGTGAAGGAACGAAGGGTGGAGGCTCATTTGTCAGCATTGGCAAGAATAACATAGCTTACGCTGCTGCCGTCCGTCGCTTTTGCTGGAGGAGAACCGGAACCGGAGCCCGAGCAATTCCTTTTCACATCATTAAAGGAGGCGATAACGAGGTGCGGACTGGACCACCAGCTCTTGTTTGTCTTCTCGATTGGCCATGGGAGCTTCTGCATCACACTTTCGAGGAAAGAAGGGATGGTATGGGCTTGAGTTCGATCGACAAGCGCGTCCGTCGATTGCCGTCGTTTTGTTCGCCGGATGTGTGGTCTGGAAATCGGATATGTACAGTGAATGCTACAGCATTGTCATCGCATGCGATGCAGGGCTTGTGGTGTTTGGGTACAAGATTTGATAGCTCTCTATGATGCTTGTTCTGCTTCGCCTCTCGTCCTAAACCCAAGCATGGTTGAATCTGCTTTAGTTTTATTTAGCTAGGTAGGATTCCAACGTAAGCCCAAAACAAAGAAAAAAAGCGAATTTAGTAGACCCTATTTAGTGCGGAATCCTATCAAATTTAGTGAGGAAATCAATCACCAAGTGGACTAGCAACTCCAGATGGAATCAACGAAAAGGTAGTGACAAACCCTAACAGATAACTCAGACAAGACGAAGGAGGAGGTGAGAAGGACAAGAGCTGGCTAACAATTACGTAACTGTGTCCATTAACCTCGGAAGCCCTGAATAATACTTATCAGCAGTATTTATCTTGATGAACAGTTAGACAATTGCGTGAGGTTGGCGTGATCCCACATAACGTAGGCAGAAAAAGATAGATAACCTTGGAATACTTTCCCGAGTGTTGGATTTCGTATGATACGAAACCGGGGATAAAAAACCATGTTCTCAACGAGGTTTTTGGTGATTCGCGACTGTAGTCAACGACAACAGCGACTCCTCGTTGAAAAGAAGAGCCTTTTTTTTTTCCCCCTTTACGGATCCGAGCTGATCAAGTGCAGTACGCCTCCACTGTTGGCCGTTCTTTCCCTGTCTCTGTCTCCTCCTCTTTGTCTTCAGTTTGGTGTGGTGGAGATCATCCTGTTCTGAGCTCTCCACGCGATCGGGTGCAGGTCTTGCATGCTTCGGCAGCTTTTCCTTTTTCCTCGCTTTCTTTTAGCTCGTCATCCAAACGATCGGTGCCTTATCGATGAAGACGAAGACCAAGGAAGGCGGAGACCACGGAGGTGGCGGAGGTCCAAGCACCCGAGTGGTCCGCACTTGGACAGGTGGCCGCATCGTCGCCGACGGAGCCGCGGGGCCCGCAGGTACGGTGCGCTCGCGGGCGCAGCGAGAGGGGAGGGGGACCGCCGACGTGACCCCGCCACGTCGTCGCACCGGGGTCCCCCGCGGCGGGCCCGCCCGCGCACTTCCGGGCCGTCCCGGCGTCGCGAACCAACACAGACGCGTGCCGTCGTCGTGGTCCTCGCGGCCGCCACACTCCGCCGCACCGGTTGCTGCCTATGCGCCACCCACTCGTGGGAGGTAGCGTACGCGAGCGATATCAAATGACCAAAACACCCCTCACGTGATCCCTCTTTCGTCCCTCATTTGGCATATCAGGGGTATTTCGGTCATCAAAGAGTTCCAATCAACCTCTTCGGACTTACTATCGTACACGCTCCTTCCCCCACCTGCCTCTCTGCTGCTTATATATTACCGGCTCCTCCCCATCTCCAGTTCATATTTGACCTTTACCTCCTCCGTCTAAGAGAATCTCCCCAATGGCCTCCAAGGGTGATAGGAAAGGTGAACCTCCGGTTTCGGAGGAGGGGGTGGAGAGATGCCCCGTCGAGGAGGTGAAGCTGGTGGTCCCGGAGACCGACGACCCGTCGCTCCCGGTGATGACATTCCGGGCGTGGTTCCTCGGCCTCACCTCCTGCTCCCTCCTCATCTTCCTCAACACCTTCTTCACCTACCGCACGCAGCCGCTCACCATCTCCGCCATCCTGATGCAGATAGCCGTGCTGCCCATCGGCCGCTTCATGGCCTCCGTGCTTCCCGACAGGGAGGTCAATCTGCTCCCGGGGTGGGGTTTCAACCTCAACCCCGGCCCCTTCAACATCAAAGAGCACGTCATCATCACCATCTTCGCCAGCTGCGGCGTGTCCTACGGCGGAGGCGACGCCTACTCCATCGGCGCCATCACGGTGATGAAGGCCTACTATAAGCAGAACTTGAGCTTCCTCTGCGCTCTCCTTATTGTTCTCACCACGCAGGTAGAATATAGAAAAATGCCTCCTTTCCCTTCTCTCTCGTTCCGCTTTGCATGTACTTCTCTCTCTCTCTGCTTTTCTGATATTTCGATCATGATTATTGACCTTTTCAGACTATTATTTTCATGTAATTTTGGATTTTAGAATTACAACTATTTCATTGTCTTTGACTTGGTAAGTAGATGTAGTGTTGTCGCTGACATCTCTGTTTTGGTAAGTGCTACAAATTTTCTTGTGTCCTCTTTTTTGCCTTTGTTTTCCAGTGTTCGGTGGAGTGTTGAGTTTTCACTGTGAGGAATAGATTCACAATCTTTTCATTTTTGGGGAGAGAGAATTCATATTCTGATATGGTCAGAACTTTTTGCTATGATAATCTACTCATTTATTTTGTTTTATCATTGTTCTTGAAATTTAGATCTTGGGTTATGGCTGGGCTGGAATGATGCGAAGGTATTTGGTGGAGCCCCCTGAGATGTGGTGGCCTTCTAACCTTGCTCAGGTCTCCCTCTTCAGGTCAGATTCCTCTCTCTCTCTCTCTCTCGTCCGTCACATTCTGCTTTGTCCAATGGTTCCACGTTCCCTTGTCTCTTTCCATTGGCAAATATCAAGAGAATAGAAGCAGATTTATCAGAATCAAACACCTCTGTATTTGGAATTATTTGTATATGTCAACGTAGACAACCTTAAAAAGATCATCAGAAGATAAAATCACAGATTTTGAGATGCTTGTCGACTTCACTGATCAATGGAGTGATGCATGTTGCAGAGCTTTACACGAGAAGGACTCGAGATCGCAAGGGCTAAGCAGGATGCGGTTCTTTCTCATCTTCTTCGTGGCAAGCTTTGCCTACTACACGTTGCCCGGCTACCTCTTGCCCATACTGACCTTCTTCTCGTGGATGTGCTGGGCATGGCCTCGTAGCATTACCGCACAGCAGATCGGGTCGGCTTACCATGGCCTCGGAGTTGGCGCATTTACTCTCGACTGGGCGGGCATCTCCGCGTACCACGGCAGTCCTCTGGTGACGCCATGGTTCTCCATTCTCAACGTGGCCATCGGCTTCATCATGTTCATCTACATCATCGTCCCCGTGTGCTACTGGAAGTACAACACCTTCGACGCCCGCAAGTTCCCCATCTTCTCCAATCAGCTCTTCACTGCGACAGGGCACAAGTACGACACCACCAAGATACTGACGCCGGATTTTGACCTCAACGTACCCGCATACGACAGCTACGGCAAGCTCTACCTCAGCCCTCTTTTCGCACTCTCGATCGGGTCAGGATTCGCGAGATTCACGGCAACCATTTCCCATGTCCTCCTCTTCCATGGAAGGTGCTCGACGAAAGTCCTCCATGTCTACTTTACGCAGGTGCAAGCACACGAGTTCCGATTCTTCAATAGACTCGACTGATTTCCACTTCCTACTAACTTGTAGCGATATATGGAGGCAAAGTAAGTCAGCGATGAACTCCCTGAAGCTGGACATCCATGGCAAACTGATGCGGAGATACAAGCAAGTTCCTCAGTGGTGGTTCGTCGTTCTACTGGCCGGAAGCATCGTCTTGTCGCTGATGCTGTCGTTTGTTTGGAAAGAGGAGGTGCAGCTGCCTTGGTGGGGGATGATATTTGCCTTCGGTTTGGCTTGGCTTGTCACACTTCCCATCGGAGTCATTCAAGCAACCACGAATCAGGTAATCCAAACAAAGTGCAGTTCCTAAGTTGCTGATATTGAATCTTTCAATGATGTGAACTAATCTGGTGGCTCATTATAGCAACCTGGATATGACATTATAGCCGAGTTCATGATTGGGTATGTCCTTCCGGGCAAACCTATCGCAAATCTGCTGTTCAAGATCTACGGTAGAATCAGCACCATCCATGCCCTTTCCTTCCTCGCAGATCTGAAGCTTGGCCATTACATGAAGATCCCACCCAGGTGCATGTACACTGCCCAGGTGATCTTTCTCTCCCTAAGACAACATTCATTCGATGATTCAGGTGTTTGTTTCTGAGCCTCGATTTCCATCTCTCAGCTGGCAGGAACTGTTGTTGCCGGAGTCTTGAACCTATCTGTGGCTTGGTGGATGCTCGAAAACATCGAGAACATCTGCGACGTCGAGTCACTGCATCCCGATAGCCCGTGGACATGCCCCAAGTACAGAGTCACCTTTGATGCGTCGGTCATCTGGGGGCTTATAGCCCCCGGGCGACTCTTCGGGCACGGCGGGTTGTACAGGAACCTGGTGTGGTTGTTCCTCGTCGGCGCCGTCTTGCCCGTTCCCGTGTGGGTGTTGAGCAAGATCTTCCCGGAGAAGAAGTGGATATCTCTCATCAACGTACCTGTCATCACCTACGGCTTCGCCGGAATGCCACCCGCAACCCCAACCAACATAGCCAGCTGGCTCATCACCGGCACCATCTTCAACTACTTCGTCTTCCGATACCGAAAGGTGTGGTGGCAGCGGTACAACTACGTCTTGTCCGCAGCGCTGGATGCAGGTACAGCATTCATGGGCGTGCTGCTCTTCTTCGCTCTCCAGAACCAGCATCACAACTTGCACTGGTGGGGCTCGGAGCTCGACCACTGCCCCTTGGCGTCATGTCCAACCGCGCCTGGGATATCAGTTAAAGGATGCCCGGTCTTCTAACCACGAGCTTGGCTGTTACTGCATTGCCGTTGAGAGTTCGATCGCAGGAGGACAAGGACAAGCTCCGAGAGATGTCGGTTGGATCTTGAGATCATCATCTTCTTCTTCGCTGTGTTCACTGTAGTTCTCTGTGTTTGGATTTTGAGACTGTAAAATGCTCGTCTATCATCCGTTTTGTTCTAATTTCCCTTCTTTACCTTCTCCATCTCCTCCCATGTATCCCCTGGGCATGATCATACTGTGTGCAAGGACCACTACATAAGGCTGGCTTAGCTGCCGTTTACGACCAACTTACACGATCACCAAATACTACATATATAATATATATATATATATATAACATGGTTTGATGTACTATTATCTATTATACAGAGATTATTTTTTATAATTATATATTATGATTGTTTCAAAAGAATTATGAAACGTATGTGATAAACGTGACGGGCTAATATAATTGTGTCTATAAATAATGGAAATGCTTTCGTGCCTTATTTGGATTCATGAAGGTGGCAAAGTAATTGCAATGAACGGTTCGATCATAGTTGGATACATGTATTTCCATTATTTCTGTTATGGAGCATCGGCACAGTTAATTATCACCAGCATCAGGCAATAATAATAATAATAATAATTTTGGTCCAAAAAGAGTGAATAATTCCGATTTAGATTCATGAACGAGGGACTGTAGATGCCAATATAACAAAGTTAGTAATGCACCCACCAACTTGCATTACGTACGTGAAGAAAGTACCTGCGAGATGACCCACATTCATCTGTTATTGGGCACTTAAATCACAATTAGCGGATGTAAATTTAACTTAGATTAAGAAGAATTGATGAGAAGGATGCGTGTAATTCTGCTTAGTTGTATAAGTTGTGTTGTAAATACATAATCCAGTGGTTAATTAATGGCGGAGGTAGCGGCGACGGGTGTCATTTTCACGTATAATTTAATGGTATAAATAATAAGAAATCCAACGCAGAGATAGCAGTCTTACCACCCGCTCGCTTTGCTTTCCATTTCTTACACACCACATGCCAGCCGAGAGAGCCGACGCACACCCCCACCATCCACACCCACCCTTACCCGTTCCGCCTCGCCACCTATTTATATATTGCCGATGCGATCTTCTTCCCCCTCCTCTTTTCCTCTCCTTTAGATAGCCAGGTATGTGTTTGATGTAAAGACCACCTCCCATTTCTTCCGGTTCGCTCCATCTCCCTTTGTTCCGTGAGGCGGGCGGAATTGGAGGAAGGAAAAGGAATCGCTAAAGCTAAAGAATAGTCCTTAATTTATTCGTTTGTTCATCGATCGAAAGGAGAGGAAGAGAACGATACGGAGAGAAGGAGAGGGTAGGAGGCTTTTGTTCTCTTTATGTCGTTGTTATTGTTGTGGTTGTGGTTGTTGATGATGATGCTGAGGATCCTCTGATTCCGCCTTCCAGATCTTGGCAACGCCTCCGATCTCTCTTCTCCCCCGTCGCATCTGACGCCGGCGCTTCGGATCGGTGAGCCCCTCCGTAGATGCGTTGTTTCTTTTGATTTCTACTTGGGTTTTGTTTTTGCGCCGGTCGCAGACCGCGAATCCGATCCTCTGATTCTTTCCGTTCGGCTTGGATCCATTCGCTGTGCTGTTGTATTATGTTTCGGTTTGCCCGATTTGGCTGGGCATCGACGGCGAGCTCCATGGCCGGGTCTTCTTTTCCCGTCAGATCTGGCGTCATGGCTAACGTCTGGCGTCTTTTCTTCTCGCCTAAGCTATCTAATTTGTTGGGAGAGTAGATGGAAGTCCTGGAATTGCTTCTCGAGATCGATCAGATCTAATTCGAATCAACAACTCACCCTTTAAAGTTGAATTCTTTTATATGTTCCATCAAATCGGTGGAACTTTATCTCCAATTAGTTATTGTGCATGCCTGTCCTTAATTGTTGGTATTGTGCTTCATCTGATGATGATGATGACAACGGGAACTTAAAGATGTTTAATTTGCAGAAAAGAGAATGCAGTCGGATCTTGGGAAGCTGTTCATTGGTGGGATTTCCTGGGACACAAATGAGGACCGCCTGCGGGAGTACTTTAGAAACTACGGTGAGGTGGTGGAGGCTGTGATTATGAAGGACCGCACCACCGGCCGTGCTCGTGGTTTTGGGTTCATTGTGTTTGCAGACCCGGCCGTAGCGGAGCGAGTTGTCATGGAAAAGCACTTGATTGATGGCCGAATGGTAAAGGTCTAACCGTTTGTCTTCTACCTTCTCTATTCTTTTCCCCACTTGAATGTATTTAGGCATCCTTGTAATTCCATATGCTTCATGCATTGCACTTTATGCAAATTACAATTATGCACTTGTGGATACAAGTTCATGGATTTTGAATTCTGAGAATTCTTGATAATCAGCAACATTTTTTCTTTTGTGATTCTGATGATCAGCAACTCACTAATGAACTTGTTAAACTGGCGATCGATTTCTCAGGTTGAGGCAAAGAAAGCTGTTCCCAGGGATGACCAGCAGATCCTTAATAGAAACAACAGCAGCATCCATGGTTCTCCTGGTCCAGGTGGTCGCACCAAGAAGATATTTGTGGGAGGCCTGCCATCTACCCTAACGGAGAGTGATTTCAAGAAGTACTTTGATCAATTTGGAACAATCACTGATGTTGTTGTGATGTATGATCACAACACCCAGAGGCCTCGGGGATTTGGTTTCATCACATATGACTCCGAGGATGCTGTGGACAGGGTACTATTTAAAAGCTTTCATGAGCTGAATGGTAAGATGGTTGAGGTCAAGAGGGCTGTTCCCAAAGAACTATCCCCGGGACCCAATATTCGCTCCCCTAGTCCAGGATATAACTATGGTCTGAATAGGGCGAACAGCTTTCTTAATGGATATACTCAGGGATACAATCCAAGTTTGATTAGTGGCTATGGGATGAGGATGGACGGTAGGTTAGGTCCCATTAGTGCAAGGAATGGCTTCACTTCATTTGGTCCTGGTTTTGGAATGGGGATGAATTTTGAACCTAGTTTGATCACAAGCTTTGGAGGAAATTCAAGTTTTAGCAACAATATCGGTTATGGACGTGGTTTGAGCCCATATTACAGTGCCAACTCCACGAGGTACAGTAGTCCCATCGGTTACGGTGGGGGTAGTGCAAATGCTAGTTCGGGATTTAGCTCGGTGACTCGTAATGCATGGAGTGGTGGAGATCTTAACTATGGTACTAATTCTGCAAGTTCCAATGCCTATATGGCCTCAGGGAATGGGAGCCTCGGGGGCTTTGGCAATAGTACCATAAACTGGGGCAGTGCTACTCCTATATCAGCTCAGGTTGGGGGAGGCACTTCAAGCTACACTAGTGGGAATCTCAACTTTGGAGGTGGTGACAATAACTTCGATCTCGGTGGTGGCAGTTTTGGACGGAGCACTGGTACTAGTGTAGTGAAAACTTCCCTTTCTCCATCAAGTGGTGGATTTGAAGGATCCTATGCGGAGCTGTATGGTGGAAGTTCAGTTTATGGAGACCCTACTTGGCGATCATCATCTTCTGAACTTGGGGGCACTGGTTCATTTGGTTATGGGCTTGGCACCGTACCTTCAGATATCATAGGCAAGGGCTCTGCTGGTTATGTGGGCAATTATAATGTTACCAATAGACAACCAAATAGAGGTAAGCAGTTTATTTAACTCTAATCAATTTGATTATATATGTATTTCTTGTTTCCCCCTTGAGAAACAAAATAGAGCATGAGCATGACGATAGATATGAAACATGTATGAACCAGATTTAGGTGTCATTATGAATGAACTATTTCACGCATCTTGTGGATCTTGTATACCACTAAGTTATGTAATTAACTTTTTCAAATTTTCAACTTTTCAACTTTAGGTTTTAACTTTTAACTATGTAGTGAAATTCCATATATAAAGTTCATATTCTTTCTCTTAATTGTGATGTTGGTAAAAGATGTTGCTGCCTACTATTTCAATACTTAGTATATGCTGGATATGTGTTTGCATATGCACATATCAAATCTTCATTAATAACCATACATTGTTTGCTAGATATTAAAGAACTGGTGTCATGTCACAAATTCACCATTGAGCCTCACTTGGTTTATTTTTAATAAGCACCACAATACATATAGATCACTGAATGATACCTGTTTGCTTCAGCTACCTATGATGGCGTGCTGAAATTTCAAGAAATCCTTTCATGAGATTATGATGAGTTGTGTATGCTCGTGAGGGAAAAATCTGCTAACTCCAATTGATAAAATAAGTATTACAACATTGTTGGTAATAGCTACATATCTAACAGATGCGTTGAGAGAACTCGGTTCCAATTGTAGAAGATAATTTATACTGCCGAATTTATTTAGATGAACAGAAAACTGTAGGATCTATTAAATCAGAGCGTATGCTGATCCTAGATACTACTGAAAAATACCTCTCACTACTACATTTGGCTTCCTGGGTGTCGATCCTGTCAACACATACAATCCACCTTGATTCTTTAACCTCCCTCTCTTTTTGTATGAAGCAGTGGCTCATGGCACTGTACGGATTGTCCATATAGCAGAGTTTCCTTTATAAGTAGAATTGGATTGACTGCCTGCCTGAAATATTAGTCATCCAGTGGTTGGTTTTATAGTCGCAAACTATATATTCTTAGTCCTGCTGACACAATTTGAAGTTTGAACAAAGCATTAGAAAACCATTTAATTCATTCACAAGAAGTCCTGTACTGCACCTAGTACACTTGACATGATCTTGATGTTGTTCTTTGCCTTGGAGAGCTGGAGCGTCATCAAAACCCTGAGCTTTCTTGATGGTCTTTGAGGTCCTGAATGCTGAGTTCTGCTTGTCTTGGCACTTTACTCAACAGAATTTCTCATATACGATTCCCTCTCAACATAGTGTTATCTTCACTTTTCAAACTGCTCACTATATAATTGCATGGTATCAATGGAAATGCTACTTGGTTATATAGGTCCTTCCTAATCTTCTCTCAGTAGCAAAAAGGCTAAGACCAAATTTTGTTTTAAGTTGGTTTTTTTTGTGCATTTGAACGGAGTCAATCTTTCATAAAAATGCTTTCTTGAAAGATGGACGTATCTCAGGTATATGTCTTAGAATCTTTCTCATGCATCATCTTTTTTATTTCAACCAGTCATACACAGTCTTCAAGCGCATACAAGATGTACAGTACCTTCTCCACATCTGAGCTTTCTGCAACTATGAGAGGGTTTCAGCTACATATCGCAGGAGTGTGATCATTTGAATTTAGTTATCCAACACTACACAGGAACTTCTATTGTCCTTGTCCTGGTTGTCATACTGCCCTTGTTATGCCGACCCAACCATGACTCATACTAATTAAAAATTAGACCATCATCACCTCCTGGATCAAGTGCAAGTCCAACATCCACCCAATTGGATCTAAAATTAACACCAAATATGACTATATGAATTTCAGTCATTCAAGCAAAGACATTATGTATTTACAATAGTATATGATCAGTCTGAACTTGTCATATACAAAGGCCATATGAATCAGCACAATGAAAAATCCTCTGATATTTATGTGACAAAGTGTCCTAGCATTGAAGAATGGGACTGAGGGTTCCTATCAGTACCTGGGAAAATTTGTTTATCAGTAACAGTTTCATGTAGCCTCTATTACAACCCAATGGAGAAATAAGTAGCGAAGGCAACAAAATCTTACCTGAATGGCTGAATCTTTTTAGCAGATCAAGCATGTCATTAAAATGTAATCACACATGCATTTTTTCAGTAAAATCCTTTATTGTTTAAGACAAGCCCTTGCCAACATTAACCCGGAAGTGTGTTCACAGGAACTTGTGTCTACAGGCATTTATCGTTGTTAAGATAAACCCAAACTTGGTGAATTGGTTTGTTTCGTGATTCCACCAAGTCAGATATTGACTTGCTTGAACATGATGTTTTCAGTTTCTCCATATGTTCTAGTACTTTTCATTTTCTATATAAATAATAGAAGCTGTCCATGTTAAAATCAGATTGATAAGACCATATGATCCAGTTGCTAGAATAACTCTGTTTTGCCTCTGCTTGTTGAGAGTTTATCATTATGTTTCATCATACGATTCAGTTGTGTTGCAGTTTGTGTGGATCTCAGATGCAACTCTCTGAACCCTAGTGATGCACCAAGTAAATTAGGAAAAAGGTTTGCTCAACACCAGAACCATGAACTAATTATCTTAGTTTTAGGAATCTATATGCCATTGATTACATATGGACATGGTTTTCAATAAATGCAAAAGCTTCAAGACGCTTATATAGGCACAACTAGAAACAAATGGCTAATATGCAACTAAATAGAGGAGGCTGTCCTTTCCCTGAAGGCGATTTATAAAATAGACTCTATTCTGCTTCCGTATATTGTCTGGGTAATAAGTCACATTCTGTTGCCCCCTCTTTCTTATCTATCCTTATGTGTTGCAATATATGTTGGTAAAGTTTTGATGTGCATATGTTTCCTGACAAACATGTTCTCATGGAGCTGCAGTTTTCTTTTCGAGTTTTATACGATAAGAACTGTTCCTTTATTAGGATTTTTCTCTTCTGATATTTAATATTTGTTGCAGGAATTGCGACATAAGTTGACACATATTGAGGTCCAAGACTATGATAGGTGAACAAATTGCGACTCGGATGCATGACTTTGTGTTTTACATATCTCGTAAATTATATGGGTTAGTTAATTTTATAGAGCTAACCGTGGAGTTGTTTGGAAAAAAAAGAAGAAAATATTCAGATTCAGAAGATTCAAAATAAAGGTTCTTGTGTCAAGGTTTGGAATTCTGAGTTTAGTTCAAGCAGGTTTTGTTTCTTTCGAGTTTGATTGGGATGTAATCTTGTTGGTGGGTACATCCATAATTGTTCAGATTTATGCAACCAATGCGCCAAATAGACCTAGTAATTTTCTAAGAAAGGAAAGATAGCAAGCTCTGGTAATACCCGACAATGGTTCTTGTCGGGAACTCTGTTATTCTTTTTTTTCTTTCCCTTTTCTTTTCGGTTTTACTTTTATCAGAGATTTGGTTGTCTTGTTAGTTTGGAAACTCACATGGGTGCTTTCTGGTCCCAAAAAAAATAACTATACTATGTATTGTGATTGATTTCTGAAGTAACGTGCTTCATATGTCATATGCAATGGATATGATGTTTCACTTGTTTTAGCTTTTGTTTTTGTATTTGTTTTGTGTTTGTGTGTGGCCATTGCCCTGTGGGTTATATGAGCATATGACATGCTTTGCATATCAAATATGTAAAGTTAAATCGAATTTGTTTAGGAGGAAGATAATTGTGAAATACAAAAAAAAAGAGAGTAAGGTTTAGACTATCAATAGGTTGACAATTAACTCATCTCAGTTCCCAAGCTGACTTGAGCATTGACTTGAACAACCATTCAATAATTTCCCAAGCTTGAAGCCGCCATATTAGCCATAAATTATTTACAATAAAGCACTCATATCCTTCCAATTATGTTGACTCTAATTGTGCTCTTCCCCTTCACATCTCTTTAAATAGTTCAGGTTTACCCTACTAATCTTGATTTAACAATAGCACTAAAATAATTATTACTATGTTATTTATGATGAAAAATCACATTGAAAACGTTTATTGTTGGTCACATTTGAATCAACGACTAAACGTTCTATATCACGAACAGTTTCATTATTTTCGTGCTTATATAAAGAAGATACTTGTTTAAATACCGACGAATATATAGGTCGCATTATGGGTGTTCAAATCCAGTCGAGTCGAACAGCTAAAGGTAAATCAAGCCAAATCATTTTTTTCGATTCGGTTCGATTAAAGTAAGATTGTCTAAATCGAAACCATCTACCTAATTGAATTGATTAAAAATCAATTAATTAGATTCAATTAATTGATTAATATATATATA